>JANVCL010400176.1:0-13013 GCA_026546855.1 Erythroxylum incrassatum
AAGAAAATATATATGTATATAGAGTTAAGGGCGTTCACTGTGTATGCAAATTCCACTTTGCCCCCTGAAAAAAACTATATATATATACCTTGTCCCCTGAAACAAATTCCTGGCTTCGCCACTGAGCAGAGATGACACTAAATAACACTCCATGTTATTCGTCATTATCATGAACTACCATATGCATGGGATGGAGAAGAGTTTGGAGGAACTCCATGGGATGCTTAAGATTGCTGAGTAGGACATGAAGAAAGGAGTTTCTCACGTCTTGGCAGTTCAGGAGGGAGGGAAGAAGATAAAGAAAGGCAGGAACAAGCGTAAAATTAAAAAAGAGCAAAGATGGCAAAGGGAAGGTTGAAGTGGTGACTTCAAGCACTCCCAAGGCCAGGACCCCTTCCGATGCCGAATGTTTTTATTGTAAAGGTAAAGGACATTGAAAGAGGAATTGTCACAAATGCCTTGAGGACTTAAAGAGTGGAAAGATTCCTTCTTCTTCTTTAGGTATATATGTTATTGAGATTAACCTTACTACCTTTATTTCTAATTGGGTATTGGATACAAGATCTTGTGTTCATGTTTGTTCAAATATACATGCACTAAAGGATAGGAGGATGCTTGGAAATGGCAAAGTGTAACTGTGCACAAGAATGGTGCAAGTGTTGCAGCCATTGTTGTTGGGTGCGTTGAATTGCATTTTCCCAGTTGGCTTATAATGGAACTTAAATGTGCATATTTTGTTCCATCCATCTCTTGAAACATTATCTCCATTTCTCTTTTAGACAATGATGGTTTCTCCTTTACCATCTCAAATGGATCTTGTTCGATTTATAGAGATGGTTTGTTTTATAAATCTTCTTGTGTTAAGAATGGTCTATACTTTCTTGAGATGGATAAATAAATCCTTAATGTTAATAACAAAAGACTCAAGCTTATCATGAAAGTACTACTCTCATGTGACATTGTCGCCTAGGTCATATAAATGAGAAGCGCATTAAGAAATTGCAAGAAGTAGGACTTCTTGGTTAATTCGATTTGGAATCGATTAGGACATGCAATCTTGTCTACTTGAAAAAATGACCAACATACCCTTCACTAAGAAAGGTGAGAGGGTAAGTGACTTATTGGGTCTAATACATAGTGATGTATGTAGACCAATGAGTACCAATGCTCAAGGTTGTTTTTGATACTTCATCATGTTTACTGATGCCTTCAGTAGATATGGTTAGTTAATGAGACATAAGTCTGAACCTTTTGAAAAGTTCAAGGAATTCAAGAATGAAGTTAAGAACCAACTCGACAAGAAGATTAAAATCTTGTGATCAGATCGTAGAGGCGAATACTTGAGTCGTGAGTTTGGTGCTTATCTTAGAGAGTGTGGGATCATCTCACAACTCGCCCCTTTTGGAACACCACAATGGAATGGTGTTTCTGAGAGGCTAAATCGAACTTTTTTAGATATGGTTTGATCTATGATGAGTCAAACCAAACTTCCAATCTCATTTTGGGAATATGCACTTAAAACTGCTACATTCACACTAAACAGGGTCCCATCAAAGTCCCTAAAAAGGACACCCTATTAGATATGGTTTGACAAAATGCCTAGCATGTCTTTTATAAAGAATTGGAGTTGTGAGGCATATGTCAAATGTTTAACGTCTGACAAGCTTGGCCCTAAATAAAAAAAATGCTTATTTGTGGGGTATCCCAAGAAATTAATGGATAATACTTCTATCACAAGTTAGAGAATAAAGTACTTGTTGTTGGACATAGTGTGTTCTTGGAGAATGAGTTTCTCGTAAGAGGAAGTAGTGGGAATAATGTTAGGCTTGAAGAAATTCGGGAAACACTACAAGATAACGAGGTTAATGGGAGCCAAGTGACCCACTCCTAGATGCTTATGTCAGTAGGAGTCAAGTACATCCAACTCTACAAGTAGTTGTGGAAGAGGCTCATAACCAACCTCTAACTAAATCGACACAACTCAAAGTTTAATTTAAACCACAAGGAGTTATGGAGGAAGGTTAACCAGAAGTAGTTCTGCTACGAAGGTTAACTAGGGTAATCCGTGCACCTGAGAGGTATATAGGACTACATAAGGTGACGATGTTGGACATAGAAGATCCATTGACCTATAAGGAAGCAATGAAAAAGCCAGACTCCAATGAATGGCTTGGATATATGAAATCTGAGATACAATCTATGTATGATAACCAGGTTTGGAATTTGGTTGATCTTCCTATTGGGGTAAAATCCATTGAAAACAATTGGGTTTTCAAAAGGAAGACAAACATAGATGTAAATTTGACTACTTACAAAGCACGACTTGTTGCGAAAGGTTTCAGACAGATTCCAGGAGTTGATTATGATGAGACATTCTCGCTCGTGGCTAGGTTTAAGTCAATTCGAATCCTTTTAGCAATTGCCACTTTTTATGATTATGAAATATGACAATTGGATGTCAAAACTGGCTTTAAAATGGGGATTTAGAAGAGGATGTGTATATGACACAACCAGAAGGTTTTATGGATCCAAAAGGTGCTAAAAAGGTTTGTAAGTTTCAAAGATCTATTTATGGAATGAAGCAAACATCATGGAGTTTGAATAAGCCCTTTGAAAAAAAATCAAAAAGTTTAATTTTGTTAAATGCGAAGAAGAACCTTATGTGTACAAAAGGATTAGTGGGAATGCGATAATCTTCCTGGTGTTATATGTGGACGACATACTTCTCATCGGGAATGACATTCCCTTGCTGGAGTTCGTCAAATCCTCATTGATGAAGGTGTTCTCAATGAAGGATTTGGGCGAGGTTGCCTATATCTTAGGCATTAAGATATATAAGAGGCTCATTGGATTGAGCCAGAGTACATATATTGACAAAGTGTTAAAGAGGTTCAACATGCAGGATGTCAAGAAAAAGGTTTCTTGCCCATATCTCATGGTATCCATCTTAGTAAGAACCAGTGTCCTTCGATACCTGGCGAGCTGGATGTGATGAGTAGAGTTCCATACATTCGATGATTGGCTCTATCATGTACGTATGATATGCACTCACCCTAATGTATTATACGCTCTGAGTATGATTAGCAAATATCAGGCTACTCTAGGCTTAACGCATTGGACTGCAATCAAGAATATCCTCAAGTACTTGAAAGATTTCAGGATATGTCCCTTGTCTATGACGAGGATTTTGAGCTTGTTACATGGGGTTACACTGAAGCTAGTTTCCAGACCGATCATGATGATATGAGATCGCAATCGAGGTATGTGTTCATCCTCAATGGAGAAGCTATGAGCTAGAAAAGCTCCAAACAAAAGACCACATCTGATTCCACGACTGAAGTCGAACACATAGCTGCTTCCGAAGCGACCAAAGAGGGATGTTGGATTAAGAAGTTCATCTTCGAACTTGATGTGGTTCCTAGTGTCGCTGGACCAATTGAGCTCTATTGTGATAACAATGGAGCTATTGCTCATGTGAAGGAATCTAGGTCACACCGAAGGCCCAAGCATGTTTTACAACGATATCACCTTATATGAGAGATCGTAGAGAGGGGTGATGTAAAGGTTTGCAAAGTTGATAAGGCCGAAAACACACCTGACCCACTGACAAAACCTCTTTCTCAAGCCAAACATGTAGTTCACACTGCATCAATGGGTATTAGATACTTTGTAGATTGGCTTTGACTATACTTTTCTTTATTTATAAAGATGTATTTTGTTTACGAGGCTACACTTGTTTAGAGATTTAATGCATAGAGATGTATTTGGATTGACTATAGTTTAAGTGGGAGATTATTAGTGTTATGATCTAGAAGCCAAACATTAGATGGTTGTATTCTAATAGTTATGTTCATGAATTGGGTGGTTTATATCATTTTGTTCCATGAGTTTTCATTATTTATGGATCATTTAAGTTGGGAACTTAGATTATAGAACTTTGTAATGAAAATAATGATGACTCTAAAATGTCTCTAATTTTGGTAATTAACATGGAATATTAATTGACCACTAAAAGATTAGTGTGTGGATTAAATGATGGCGATGTTCTATAAGCCATTCGATAAGGAGTTATCGGTTTAATCACACAGATACATAATGAAGATTATGTTATTTGACATACCCTAAATGAAACATTATTACGATTGTGTTTATGTCATTAATGTTTCATACGTGTCTTGAATTCTATATAATGAGATGTTCATTTTCTTACATGAGAAATGTGTATTTGTTGGCATTGTCCAACGCTAATCATAATAGATAGCTATATAGATAATGTCACAGTATGCATGACTTGTGTAGAGGATAAATGTTCATTTAAAATACAGTTGTCCCTCGTATATGATATGAGCGATAATGTCTATAGGCCCTTTGATAAAGTAATATTGTATGCATGCAATATGATTAAGGAGTTAATCATATCTACGATTTACTTTAGAAATCAAGAAAGAATAAATTGGCAAGAATGATATATTACAAGCTTGCATTTATTTAAGATATTATAAGACAAGAGAATTGACATGAACAATTATTGTTTCGAGATCACAATTTGTGTACAACACTTATCATCTATGTCATTTAAATAATTATAATATATTTTTCTAGATACCGCTTATGATGTATAGAATTAAAATGGGTTTTAATTCTTTCATCAACATGACATAGATTCCAATGGGTCACACCAGAAAAGATTTGATTAAAAAAACAAATTATTATAGTATATCATATGGAGATATGAATATAACGATGAAGTTAATTTTAAGTGTTTAAAATATTTTGTCGTCATATGGTATTAGAATACATGTTATTAGATAACAAATTTAATCTTAGATAAATATGTTTGATATGTATGACATGTCATATAAATTTATTGCTCAATAAAATAATGCATATAATTATATGGTATAATTATATAGCAAATGGGTTAAAAGTTTAAATTATTTTTAAACATGAGATAAATGACGAAATGGTTTTTAAAATGAAAAATTCACATGGTCAACCTTGTAATAACATGAGCTGTCTACGAAATTAACATAAAGATGTGTTAAAACCTTATGACTTAAGTTACCCTTTTCACTTTGTTTCTTGGCTTTATTTATACAAGGGCTTTTTTGACAATTGAAGAGGCTTTTAATTAACCCCAATTTTTTCAAAAGGAGTGTAGATTTTTGGATTTTGCTTTGATTTCACTGCTGTCGATCTCTTCTCTTCTCTCCCAAGGTTTCAACTTTTTCTATTCACTTTTTTCTTCCTCTGAGTTGATTATCTTCATCCTTCTTATAAGACCCAAAAAGCTTTGCCATTTAGCTCAACTGTTGATCAATCAATCACCATTTAAATGTTTTATTTTGGGGATTTCTAGGATTAAAGAAAAGCCATTAAAGTACTATCTAGCTTTGGGAATCATTGGACTTTCTAATTTATCTTTGTTGGATACCTTGGAGTACATCTCATTTGGTGCAAAGGAGACACAGCTGTGAGTAGGAAGACATAGTCGTGAGACCTTCTATTTGGTTTGGAGACCAACTTCTAGGTATAATGGTTCATATGCTTTAATTATGTGCTATTTTGGTATATGAAATGGTTGCAAGACCAAATCTTTTGCTTCTAGTTGATTAATTTTTTTAACCCACTTGAAGACTTAACAAAAGTGATAATTTGCTTATATACTGATTACCTAATTTTATTGGAAATTGTGATGCCATATTTGAAGAGTTCAAGAAGTTCACGATGAATGAGTTTGAAATGTCTGATCTTAACATGATGCGTTACTTTCTGATCTTGACATGATGCGTTACTTTCTTGGCATTGAAGTGATGGAATTTTTATTTCCCAAAAAAATATCATCATCATCATCATCATCATCATCATCATCATCACATCCAGTCCGAGGTCTCGCAATAAAGCGGGGTCCAAAATAAATATGGTGGAGAAATTTTGAACAAATTGTAGATAAAGGATTGTAATCCTGCAAACACTCCGACTAAGTTAGGCTTGAAATTACATAAAGACTTTAAAAGGAAAAAGGTTGACAACACTCTCTAAAAATAAATGGTGGGAAATTTGATATATCTAACTATAACAAAACCTGATATAATGTATGCGGTAAGCCTCATCAGTAGATACATACAGAATCCTACAGAAATGCATATATTAACAGTCAAGATAATCCTTCGTTATTTGCAAGGAACTCATGATTTTGGAATATTTTACAAGAAAGGGAATCAACTTCCTTGGATTTATTGATAATGATTATGCAGGATGAAATACCAAAGTGGTAAATTAATTCGCAGACTATCTAAAAATATTCTTCACACAAACAAAGCAAAAAATCACGAATGCAAAATAACAAAGACACCGAAGTTTGGTAACGCAGTTTGGCACACTCTGCTTACGTCTGCGGGGCCCTCACCCAGATTAATCACTTTCACTGTAGTTCGCAAAAATTACACAAGATTAATCTAACCCCGTACCACTCAATCTATGTAACTATCCCACAACCTAACTACCCGTGAAAGATTTTCACGCCCGATAACACAACCGACTCGTGTTAACCTCGTCAGAGGATTTGCCTAACTATTTTTACTCAAAAGCAAAAACAAATATAGCAAGGAAGAACAATTTCCCAGATCTGAAATTGTTCATCAATATAACCAAATTGTTGTACCAATAAGTCACGCATTCAGAAACACTAATCCTTCTCTGTGCCACAACCAACAACCGTTCAGTAATGCCTAGAGAATCAACAACTCCACATCATGCGTGAACTCCTCATTAGAGATAAAATAAGAATGAAAGAAAAAGTTGCTTGAAGCGCCCGCACAATCAGAAGCAGTCACAATTCTCACGCACGATCAGTTATTTTTCCAAAGTAACAAAACCAATATGCGCAGGCAACAACCTTGCCTACATTAACACGTAACTCTCACTTTTCAGTAACACATACTTACCCACTATGTTTCTTCACTGACGTGTTTTTGACAGACTCCGATTGACGTACCAACTGTAGAAGTTCATTAAAACACAACCTCTGCTTATGTATCGTATAACTCAAATTCTAGTTTAACCATGCAATGCCAATATCCCAATTAATGTGCATCTTCCAGACACATAATAATTCCTATGTCCAATATAAAATGCCAAAATCAAAAATAGGATATATATATATATATATATATATAATAAATCCTAACAATCTCCCCCTTTTTTTGGCATTTTTGTCTCAACTTTAAACCAGCGCATAAGTAAGCAGTAATTGGACATATATAGGAATATATAATATTGATGCTCCCCCTCAATTCAATATTCAAGTTAAGTACATATTCCAAAGGCACAATCTTAGTCCAGTCAACATAAGCTAACTCTGAGCCAAATCCGAGCAACAAAAATTTACAAGCCCAAACAGAGAAGAAAAATATACTGCTTATCTGTGGATATCTCCCTCTTTGAGACAAGAGATGACAAAAAGCAATTAAGGAGCACTCGGAGAACAAAGAACGCGGTGCTTCAAAATGGCTTCAATGGTAGCTTGTAACACACCTTCAAGTTGCTCAAGCTCAGAGAACAAAGCAGCATTGGGATTAACAGTTGAGGTGCTCGAGGCATCTGAAGGACCCGAGGTAACATATGGCAAGTCCACCACTCGTGGTTGCCGAAAAATTCGCGGGGAAATGTTCATTATGGGAACAATTTCCAAGATACTCGATTTAAGCCTGGGGATCCTATGGGAATACAAAAATTGTGAGATTAAACCTGGAAAATATAAAAGAGAGTGGGGCTTACTCTTAATAGCCATCATGGAGTCGATGATATGACGGCCAAGATTGAAGCGGACTCCCGTTTCGATAGCATAGAGAAGCTGCTTGGGCCAAATAAATTATCACCACATGAGTACTTGGCATCCAGTTGGTGACAATCAACTTGAACAGAAAAAGTATTTCTGAGTCAGCATGGAAGATCGAAGAGCAGAAGTCGACAACCAAGCAGTGAGTTTACCACCAGTTAAGACTGTGGCAATCTTATCGGTTGAGATGTCTCACTCATCATCATATAGAGAATCATCAACCACAATGTCAAAGCCCAAAAACACATTCACCCGAGTAGCATCAAAATTAATGACCCTTCCCTTCACATAAACAACACCAAAAGAGACAACATTCACATTAAGAATATCACTTATCAGATTAGAATAAAACTCCTTTACCAGGATGGAGTCATAATGTCGAGGAAGCAGGGAGGCATAAAGCAAGGAGCGTTCGGTAGGACGAGTATGCAGACCCTGACTTCGAAATTCATCCAGATTGATAGGTTGATCCATCACGACCCCAGTATCTGACAAGGTATTCCATTTTTGCTCAGCAGCTGAAGTGAAGAACTTGAAAGAGATCGCTTTGTCCACTGACAATCTGGCGGCGGGATGAAATCTGGGTGGTCGTACAGATTTGCTACATTTCATCTTGAAGCGCTTTCTCGGAGCTGAAGAAGGGACCGGCTGTGGGACAGAATGAGTCGAAGGGGGTGCATCAGATTCTGACGAAGAGTCTTCTACCAAGGCCTCAATTATTCTAGCAACATCATCAAAAGGATCATTTTGATCCCAGACATCAGGAATATCGATAGGTACTGCCGAAGAGGATCCGGCTTCTGTAAAGCTTTTACCAGAGCTTGGAAGAGACTGTAAGCGACTAGAGCATCGTGCAAGGGCTGCTGACTTTTTCTCCAAAACTAGATAAAGCAACTTTTCTTTGTTTTTACCCATACTACAATGTTGATTAATCAGAAACAACAAGGCAAGAATTCTAATATCCAGATACCGTCCTAATCAGTACAGATTCCAACAGGAAGTAAGACTCAAGAAACGTAGTCAAGGAAATTTGAGGCTTCCAAATCACTTCAAACCAGATCGCGTAATCAATCAGATAGGCAACCAAAAATCACAAACCCAAACACACCTTATAAGACCGAACCACAGTTTTAGCTTCACGGATAACTCAACAGTTGATAAAGAGAGAAGAAATCTAGTACCAGATAAAAGGCAACACTGAGGAATAAGGATGAAACAAGGAAGATGGAAAAGGAGTAGCACCACCGAAAGATTACCACCAAAAGAGGATGTTGCCCACAGATTATCACCAAAAGAGGGCGTTGCCCACACCTTAGAGACTCTATAGATGAAGCTTGCTAAGGAGATGATACTTGTGTTGGAGACCAGCGTAGAGAGAGAGCAACCGAAGATGAGAGGATGTGGAGATACAATGTTGATTTGAAGAGGAAAGCCAACGTTCAGGAGTGAAGTCAACAGTGGATTTAGAAGAATGACAAAATTAGGGATTTAAACCCTTAAAACATACGCTGCGTTCCCCCCCTCCCATTTTTTAGAACAAATAAGCAAATACTAAGAAACAAAAATTATTGAGAGAGGAAACACAGTCCCAAGGTTCCTCTAAGTTGCTCAAATCTTACCGCATCAAGAGGTTTTGTGAAAATATCTGCTAACTGCTTTTCGGTAGATACATGAGATAAAATGACTGTCTTGCTCTCTACGAGTTCTCGAATAAAATGATGTCGAAGATCAATATGCTTCGTACGCGAATTCTGAATAGGATTCTTCAAATTATCGATCGCACTTTTATTGTCATATAAGATTGTTAACTCTTTCTGATCAATCCCATAATCTTCTAACATTTGCTTCATCTAAAGCAACTGTGAACAACAACTGTCTGCGGCTATGTATTCAGCCTCAGTAGTTGAAAGTGAGATTGAATTCTGCTTCTTGCTATACCACGAGATCAAATTGTTTCATAAAAAGAAACAACCACTCACATATTTGAAGATTCTCTTGACCAGCTGTCATATGTGTTTCTTTTGGATTTGATTGATAGCGAGCACATACACCAACACTGTAGTAGATATTTGGCCTACTTGCAGTCAAGTACAATAAGCTACCAATCATGCTTCGATATAAGCTTTCATCAACACTTTTCCTGTTTTCATCTTCATTCAACTTCATTGAGCTACTCATGGGTGTTCGTGCATGTCTAGCTTTCTCAAGACCGAACTTCTTTATCACGTTGCGAACATATTTTGTTTGCGATATGAAGATGCCGTCCTTCATCTGCTTTACTTGCAAAGCTAAAAAGAAGTTTAGCTTACCTACCATACTCATTTCAAATTCGGATGTCATTAGCTTAACAAATTCTTCGACCATTTTTAAACGTGTAGCACCAAACACAATATCATCGATATAGATCTGAGCTATCATAAGATATGATTTACACCTTTTAATAAACAACGTTTTGTCAACGTTATCTTGTTTATACCCCTGCTTGATAAGATACTGAGTGAGTATTTCATACCACGCCCTCGGTACTTGTTTGAGGCCATAAAATGCTTTCTTTAGTATATAGACATAATCGGCATGAGCTGAATCAATAAAACCTTTCGGTTGCTCCATGAACACTTCTTCCTGTATGAATCCATTCAAAAAAGAACTCTTTACTTCCATCTGGTAAAGTTTGAAACTTTTAACACAAGTTATGCCCAATAGTAATCTGATTGATTCAAGTCGTGCCACAGGTGCAAATGTTTCATCGAAGTCTATTCCTTCCACTTGAGAGTATCCACGAGCTGCTAACTTGGCTTTGTTCCTGGTGACATTACCCTTTTCATCTGTTTTATTCCGAAACACTCATTTTGTACCAATTACATTTGTAGCCGGTGATCTTGGCACTAGTTCCCACACATCATTCCGTATAAATTGAATCAACTCTTCTTGCATAGCTATTGTCCAGTATTCATTTTGTAGTGCTTCTTTAACATTTCTTGGTTCAAGTGAGGAAGTATAACATAAGTATCCTGCAAGCTCTCTGTATTTGACCCTTTTTCTCTCTCTTGTTCTTCTTCTTTCACTCATATCCCTGATAACATTTTCTTCTGGTTGGTTTCTTCTGGTTTGAGATAAAGAGCCTCGGTTCAGATTATCTTCCAGTGACTTGACTGCATCATCATCTGAAGTAACTAAAAATTCTCCAGTTTTTGCAGTACTTCCTTAACAGTAACTAACTGTGAATCACTTTCTACAGCTGCTCCATCTGCAGTAACTGGCTGTACTATACTTTCTGCAGCTATTTCATTTGCAGTAGCCAACTGTAAATCTGGGGTTTTTCTATCTTCAGCCACATGATCACTCATCAAGGATGCATCATCTATTACGACATTGATGGATTCTTGCACCTTCCTTGTTCGTTGATTATACACTCTATAGGCTTTACTATGAGTTAAGTATCCAATAAATACTCCTTCATCACTTTTGCTTTCAAATTTTCCAAGTTGCTCACGGTCTCGAAGAATATAGCACTTGCTTCCAAAGATATGAAAGTAGCTCACATCTGGTTTCTTTCCTCTCCAAAGTTCATATGACATTTTATTTAGGAAGTTTCAAAGATACACTCTATTGCATATGTAGCACACTGTGTTCACCGCTTCAGCCCAAAATCTCATAGACATTTTGCTCCCATTCAACATAGATCTGGTCATTTCTTGGAGAGTTCTATTTTTCCTCTCCACAACTCCATTTTTTTGTGGAGTTTTGGGTGTTGAAAATTCTTGTGAGATGCCATTTTCATTACAAAACTCATTGAAGCTTGCATTTTCAAATTCTCTTTCGTGATCCGATCGAATTCTCAATATGGTCAAGTTTTTCAGATTCATCACCTGCACATATAGGCTTCTAAAAGCCTTAAACGCATTTGATTTTTCTTTCAAAAATGCTACCCAAGTGTATCTTGAATAATCATCAACACAAGTTAAAAAGTATATCATTCCACCAATACTCTCATGTTGTGTAGGACCCACAAGATCTAAGTGAATCAACTCAAGTATACGAGATGAGGTAACCTATCTAACCTTTTTGTGTGGTACTCTCAGTTGTTTTCCCATCTGACATGCACTGCAAACTGACGTCCCTTCTTTTTTCGTTTTAGCTAAACCCCTCACAGCCTCCAATTTAGTCAACTTGCTTATAAGATCAAAGTTCACGTGTCCAAGCCTTTGATGCCATAACTCAATGTTATTTTCATGAGCAGCCGATTTTCATGTAGTTATGACTTGCAGTATGTAACAGTTGTCAGCGGATCGCTTTCCACTCACAATGCATTTACCTTGTTCAGTAAGTACCCTGCATTCATCACTTGTGAATTTAACTAACAACCCATCATCACATAGTTGGATTATGATTACCAGTTTTGCTTTTAACCCATCAACATGAAGCACATTCTTGAGAGGAAGAAAACCCTCCATGCACAATGTTCTTTTACCAATTATAGAAGCATTCTTTCCATCTTCGAAAGTCACATGACCGTCCATACAGATCTGATAATCAGTTAAGTAGGTATTCTCTCCCGTCATATGACGTGAACATCCACTATCAAAATACCAAACATGTTGTAATGTTGCCTTCATCGATGTACATGATACAAGGGCTTGCAATTCACTTCTTTTTACCCAAATATATCTAGACGCTGAAGGTTGATGTTGAAATGCTTATGAGTTATGCATACTTTTTTTTGTAACATCCTACCCCCGATGGGAAGGGTATAATAGTAATTGGAAAAGGGCTAAGAGTGTTTAGGATTGATTAGACATATTCATGCATACTTTTATTTGTGAATAGTGAAATTTTGCACATGAAAATCACTGTACATGCATTCATGACATTTCCCGGTATATGTGCCTAAATGTGAGTTGGTTGTGGAAAATGTGGTATTTGTGCTTAAAAATTTAATCGGAGTGATTTTTGTGTGTTTTATATTTTAGGGATTTTTCTGGAATTTTTCGAGGAACATTTTCGGACCGAAAAAATCGCCAAGTGACGAACTGATTGGTTTTCGGTACTGAAAATTTCTGTCCTATGGCACTGGATATTGGGGTAAATGATTTTGGAATTTTAATTGGAGCCATTGGAATTGGAGGGATTTTTATTAGGGTTCTTTTATGACAAAGTCATTAAAAGGATTCTT
>JANVCL010400246.1:0-13008 GCA_026546855.1 Erythroxylum incrassatum
GCTCCAGTGGTTAGGGGCGGATAGTATGATAAGCACCGCAAGTATGGAGCGGTGGACTTTAGCGAAACCACCAATCCTGAAGAGGCTGAAGCATGGCTTAAGAGGACAGAGAGGGTCCTAGAGCAGATGAGATGTACTGATTAAGAGAAGCTGGATTATGCAGTTAGCTTACTATAGGGGGATGCACTCCACTGGTGGGAATCAGTGCCCCATAGTCAGGCTGTGCCTCCAGTGTTGACATGGAGAGATTTTGGAGATGTATTAAGAAAGAAGTACCTCTCTAGGGTGTATGTTCAAGAGAAGGCCAGGGAGTTTTTGAATCTTACCCAGCGGGATATGAGCGTGGGTGAATATGAGCTGAAGTTCACACAACTTTCTAGGTATGCAGCTAAGATTGTGGCAAATGAAGAAGACAAGTGCTGCAAGTTTGAGGGGGATCTCCATCTGGGGATCAGGGAGAAGGTACTGATTCACAATTTCTGTGACTACCAACAGTTGGTAGATGCTGCACTCCAGGCTGAAAAGCTAGAGAATACCAAGCAGAAGGTGAGTAGGAAGAGGAAGACTAGAGGGCAGTTTTCTAGAAAAACGGTGAGTGCTCCGATAGCTGACAGGGGTGAGAAGAGTTCCCACACTCAGGGTCAGGTGGGGAGTAGTGCCATCAATAGGAGCAAGCAGTCGAGGGCAGTGTTGTTAAGTCAAAATGTCTTTACAATTTATAAGTTTTGATGAAAAACAAAAATCAGACGAATGGAAAAGCAGACGGAAGATAACTAAACAAAAGTCAGACGAAAGCAAAAGAAGACGGAAGCTAAAGCAGACGAAAGCTAAAAAGTCAGACGATAGCTAAAGCAGACGAAAGCTAAGAAGTTAGAAGCTAAAGCAGACGAAAGCAAAAGAAGACATAATCAAAAGCTGACGGAAGCTAAAGCTGACGAAAGCTAAGAAATCAGACGATAGCAAAGTCAGACATAAGCTAAGCAGAAAAGTCAGACAGAAGATAACTAAACAAAAATCAGACGAATAGAAAATTCAGACGGAAGCATAAAAGCAGACGGAAGCAAAAGTAGACGGAAGCAAAAGTAGACGGAAGCAAAAGCAGACGGAAGCGCAAAAGCAGACGGACGCAAAAGCAGACGGAAGCGAAAGCAAACGGAAGCAAAAGCAGATGGAAGCGCAAAAGCAGACGGAAGCAAAAGCAGACGGAAGCGAAAGCAAACGGAAGCAAAAGCAGAATGAAGCAAAAGCAGACGGAAGCGAAAGCAGACGGAAGCAAAAGCAGATTGAAGCAAAAGCAGACAAAAGCGAAAGCAGACGGAAGCAAAATAGATGGAAGCGAAAGTAGACGGAAGCAAAAGCAGACGAAAGCATCAGTCCGAGTTAGCTATAAGACTCAATTGAATAACTGTTTCTTTAAAGAATCAAGAAGTAGTTGAAGAAGGAGACTATAAATAAGAGGTCAAAGTCAAAGATTGAGATACAGAAAGATATACATACGCGTACATACGTAGAAGAGATTATTGTGAAGAATTTCTGTGCGAGAATACTGAGTGTTATTCTGTTGTAACAAGTTAAAAAAACTGAGAGTGATATAGATAGCCTGAAGAGGCTAAGAGTAAAAAGAATACTTCTTGTATTGAGACCTGAAGAGGCTCGGAGAAAAGAATACTTGTAAAGTCTTTAAGAGATAGTAAAATCTCATATAGGAATATGAGGACTGGACGTAGCCCACGGTTTGGGGTGAACCAGTATAAAAACTATTGCGTCAAACTCTCTCAACTCTCTTACTCTTAACATTGTGATTTACGATATTTCTTACATATACAAGTGTTAGAAAATCACTTACAAACGTGTTAACATCAGTTCTCGAAAACAAACTAGTTTTTGTTAATTGAAAGAAGTTTTAAAACAAGGGTTAACAAAATGTTTAACACAATTCAACCCCCCTTCTTGTACATCTATATCTCATTATTGTTTACTATATTAACGTGTGATTCACTTCAAGTTGTACAATGTTGGTGTTTGCCGAACACTGAAAAGAGGGTCTCACAAACATCCCCTACCAAAAGAAAGTCGACCTCCTTGTCGGCAATTGAAATGTCGAATCTATCCAACATGTTTTTTCTTGGCTACTTTCTCTAAAAGCTGGCCAATACCTCACCTTTTATCCTGCAAAAATCTAACACAACATGTTGGGTAAATGTATACCAAAATGACATAACCTTGTGTCTCATTTCGTTAATCATTTGGAGTGGCAGTCCCCGCTACCAAAATGTAAATTTCAACGGATAACAAAACCCCTTTACTACCATTTAGACCCATCAAGATAGGACTATAAGTCCATTTGTAGCCCCTTATCACCACCGAAGGAAACTTATACGAGTCCCTCTCGACTCCTTTCGATGTATAGCCATCATAATTTACTCATCAAAGGTCCTAGAAGTCCCACTTCTAGGTGCTTTCTCCACCACCAATGGACTGACGATTGCTACTTCATTGCTATCTTCCTCCTAGGCTAGCAATGTGTTCAATTTAGTTCTCTTCGGACACTCCCTTGCATAATGTGGTCCACTATAAATAACATAAGTAACAATTTGTTGAGCTGAATTTTGAGTAGTATGCATGTTTTTACCTTTCTCATTTTGCCCTACGAATTTTTCTCCTCCAGCATTACCATTCCCATTACCATTGGAAACATTTTCCTTGTCTTTATTCAGTTGTATATCCACCAACCGATCAGCCGCTGTAATGGCACTTGGGAGGTCTTGAACTCCTTGCCTCCGTAGTTCAATTTGTGCCTAAGTTTGGAGTCCTAATAGAAAATTAAAAAGCTTATCTTCTTCATCCATGTTCTTAATGTCCAGCATCAACGAACTGAAATTTTTGACATAAATTCAAATCGAACCATCCTATTTCAACATTTGCAAATTCTCTCATGCCACCTATGAAGTGTTGCAAGGTAGAAATTGCCCCTTCAACTTGTGAACAAATGTCTCCCACGTATTAATTCCAGGACGTCCAGCATTCAAATTACTGTCCAGTCTCCCACGCCACCATAATTTCACATCTCCAGCCAAATACATGCTGGCTAAATGAATTTTGTCACATTTCGGTACCCTGGTAGCTTTAAAATATGTTTAAAATATTTCTACATATTTCCAACACTTATGCATGATGCTTAGGATCTGAAACTTTCAACCTTGTCCACGTGCCACCACCATCTATAGCACCATGGTTCCTAATGCGAGCCAAAGCATCCTTTAAAACTCCCATTCTTCTATTTGCTTATGCCAATATTGTCATCCATTCGGTAATGAAATGCTTGAATCGTCTCTTCCAAGTGATCCAAACGAGCAAACAAATTCTGTATTTCATCTTCCGGATTGACCCCTATTCTATGCTCCAACCTATCAAGCCTTTCTCTAATGGCTTCAAGGTTTTGATTGCCCACCATTTCCACAAAAACATGTCCAGATGGAGAAAATACCCCAGAAATTTCCCAAACTTGTCTCTAATACCAACTTGTTACGGGTTATTTTTTAGGCTAGCAAAACCAAACACTTTATGCCCTGTCATTTAACCAAATGCCCCCATTTGGTTCAACACAAATCCTACCCCAGTGATTAACAAAAATAACGTTATGGAGTACTACCAAATATGGAACAAAATTCTGTCTCTCTAAGAGAAATGAAAGACAACGTTGCAGTGGTTAAATAGTGAGATAGAGTTGGACAAAACACAAGTAGAAGGAATTAGTAACGTGTTATACGAGCAAAGGGTTTTTACTGCAGAATATTGAAGTAACAATGCACAAAGACGTTTGAAGGATTTACAGTTTATATAAACATCCATCCAACGGTAACATTTAGATAATAACGAAGGTCTGGACGATTACAAGATGGTTAATATAGACCTGTCCAATAATAAAGAGACATTAAGCATATATGTAAGACATGCAATTCGTTATGCATGTTATCCCATACATTTACGTAACTTTGCATGCAGTCCACTAACAACACCCTACGTTCACCATGCAACATTCAATGTCCAACTTACAATGTTGTCATGTGGACAACCTAAAACACCATCTACGTAATTTTAAGTTCCAACATCTTTAGTTTTATAGCTACACCATTAAAGGAACAATACAACTTACCAAAACATGCCACCATTATGTTGTCCAAGTTGTACAATGTTGGTGTTTATTGAACATCGAAAAGAGGGTCTCACAGGTTTACTCTTATAAGCACCTATTCCCACGCTTATTATTAAAATTATATTCCTTTGAACTCCTGCTTTCTAATCTTTCACTTTTTAATTAGGATTTCTAATATTTCTAATTTAAAATATAATTAATTAATTAATTACATTATAATGAATTTAAATATATTTCATTAATTAATTAAAATTTATTTATTTAATTAATTACAATATAATTAATTAAAATATTGTAATTAATTAAATATAAGTAATTAAAATATAATTCAATTATAAATAATTAAAATATAATTATTAATTAAAATATAGCTAAATAAAATATAATTATTCATTAATTAAAATGCTGTAATTCATTAATTAATTAAAATATTATAATTATTTAAGTAATTGAATTATAATTAATTAAAATATAACTAATTGAAATATAATTATTTATTAATTAAAATATTTTAATTAATTAACGTATAATTAATTAAAATATTGTTATTAATTAATTAATTACTATATAATTAATCAAAATATAATTCATTCATTAATTAAAATATTGTAATTAATAAATTAATTAAAATATAATTAATCAAAATATAATTAATTAATTAGTTAAAATATAATTAATTAAAATAGAATTCATTTATTAATTAAAATATTGTAATTAATTAATTACAATATATTACTTATTTAAAATATGATAATTAATTAATTAATTATAATATTTTTTACAAACCAACCACTATTAATAGTAATGGTAATAATTCCTTCCTCTTAACTAGTCATCATAATTATAATAATAACATCAATTCTCATTTCTTACTATATTTATTCTCATTCTTATTACTATTCCCTATGTTAACTAATCGCCTCCTGAGTCACTGCTAAAGAATGAGTTTCATTCTTCTATTAAATGGTGGGTATAGACGATTTCTCAAAAGTCGGATATCAAACTATTACCCTTATAATAATAATCAATAACCAATCATTCACTTTTTATTTTTTATCTATATTAACCCCTTCCCAAACCTATCAATGAAGCACTTCTTTAACCAATTTGGACAAACGGTCCTTGAGATCATTAAACTATTTTTTAAATGTCCCATTCTTAATTTTAATGTTTATACAATATCGGAGGAATTGATGCTATCTAGTTTACTTTTTTACCTTTTAAAAATTATTTTTAAAATTGTTAATTAAGAGTTTAATAATAAAATTTTTTAAAACTGTTATTTTAAAATATTGTTAATAAATTATTTTTGTAAAAAATTGAAATTAGAAATTAACTACAATTTGAATTTACTGATGGAATTAAAAGGGTAAATAAATAAATTCACGTATTCAGGTTATCGTACCGCTCCAGTCACAGCGGTCAGCAGAAACATATATATTTTTCCTAAATCAAACGGACCGGAAATCACAATCGAGTCATGGAAGACGAAGCAGATATGTACGACGGGCTTAGGGCTCACTTCCCTCTTTCGTTCGGCAAACAATCCAAATCCCAAGCACCTCTCGAGCAAATCCATAATGCCACTCGTCGGACCCCTGCCGAGATTCACAATTCGGAACGCTTATTCCCTAACCCTAATCCAAGGCCTACGATTGGACCACCTCGCCCGCCGCTCTCCCAATCCAACTTTGACGACCGCGTTACTGATGACGGAGATGCTAGGATTGGACCTCCGCCCCCACCTCTGGTCCAGGAAGAAGGTGATGGTGAAGCTACGGTGGGAGCGCCGCGATGGCCTCCTGGTGGCGAGGACGACGGCGTGATGATTGGACCGCCAAGACCGCCGCCAGCAATGTCAGACTCCGACGACGACGTGGAAGAGGAAGAGGAAGAGGAAGCGGAAGCGGGGAAGAATCGGTATCGGATTCCGATGAGTAACGAAATCGTACTCAAAGGTCATACTAAGGTAAACTAATTGTTGGCTTTATTATTTATCATTTTGCTTTTAGTTTGAAGGCCCCCTTTTAGTTTACAAGGGTTCTTGTTGAGAATAAATTTGATAATGAATCATGATGCATCCAGGTTGTTTCAGCTCTTGCTGTGGATCATTCTGGATCAAGAGTGCTTTCGGGTAGTTATGACTACACAGTGCGAATGTATGACTTTCAAGGAATGAATTCTCGTCTGCAGTCATTTAGGCAGCTTGAACCATTTGAAGGTCATCAAGTTCGGAATTTAAGCTGGAGTCCTACTGCTGACCAATTTTTGTGTGTAACTGGTTCTGCTCAGGCTAAGGTGCTAATGCCTAGGTTCTCTTTTCCATTGTTTATTTAGTATATAATTTGTGTTACACAAACATAATTTGGTTTTCAATTTGTGTTCCAGATATATGATCGTGATGGGCTTACACTCGGTGAGTTTGTCAAAGGTGATATGTATATTCGTGATTTGAAGAATACGAAGGGTCATATTTCTGGGTTGACTTGTGGAGAGTGGCATCCTAATAAGAAGGAGACTATTTTGACTTCGTCAGAGGATGGATCACTGCGTATATGGGATGTAAATGATTTTAAAAGTCAAAAACAGGTGAATATGTGTGACCAGAAAACTGCTTCAGGAAATCATGCCATACTGGTCAAATGACATGCATTTTCGTTGTTGTCCTGGAATTAGATGTCCTCTATGTTTGCTTCAATGTACACACATGTAGACGAGCAGGCTGGTGGTGGTAATAGCAATTCGATAGCTTATGTTTCAATTTATTATTGGATAACTCATGATAACACTTCAAAATGTCAATTTGACCTGACATAGGAAAACAACTTGATTGAAAAGTTGATTGCTACATATGTTGACAAATGATATTGACGGAAGTTCTTATAGCATCTCCTCAAAGTAGTTTTTCCTGTGAAATGAGGCTTTGATGCGTCTGAATTTCAAGACGATGCAGTTTTACTTGGTTACTAAATTCCTAATTGTTGATTGACTAGGTTATCAAACCAAAGCTAGCTAGGCCGGGAAGAATTCCAGTTACCACATGTGCATGGGACCGTGAAGGCAAATGCATCATTGGTGGAATTGGCGACGGTTCTATACAGGTCTGTGCCCTTGATATTCTGTTAACGTCTCAATGAATGAGAGCAAGTTAGGGCTAGAAAACTATTATTCTTTTCCATTTTATTCATCAGTGGATATGATCAGCATAGTACTCTCCTGCTTTTAGTTTCTTGTCATCACATATTTTTCAGACTTCCCAAGTAGAAAATTTTCTCATGTAGCATAATGAATTCCGTTAGATTTGGAACCTTAAGCCCGGTTGGGGAAGCCGGCCAGATATGCATGTTGAGAAAGCCCATTCTGACGATATTACGAGGCTTAAATTCTCAAGTGACGGTCGAATTCTGCTTTCAAGAAGCTTTGATGGTTCAATGAAGGTATCAATTGAAAATTCTTTTAAAGCCACTTCTTTTTTGTTTTCTTCATTGATACTTGTTATACCTTTGCAATTTGAAATGGTTGTTAGGTTTGGGATATGCGGAAATTTAAAGAGTCTCTTCGGGAGTTTGAGGATCTTCCAAACAACTATGCTCAAACAAATATTGCCTTCAGTCCAGATGAGAAACTTTTCTTCACTGGAACATCAGTTGAGAGGGACAACAAAACTGGTGGTTTACTTTGTTTTTATGATTGCGTAAAACTTGAACTTGTTTCAAGAGTTGGCATTTCCCCAACTTGCAGTGTTGTGCAATGTGCATGGCATCCAAAGCTGAATCAGGTAATACTTGGGATTCTTCTTTGTTGAGTTGTTTATAATGATCTTGGACAGAATAAGGGCAATCCTAGGTGTCTTTTGAGTATCAATGTGTGTGTGATTAAGTAATTTATTAGGGTTATTCGTTATGTTGTTAGAGGAAATTGCTCATACAGATAGTATGCAAAGTTAGAAACTATGATGATGTCTGCTTTGTTTTGATCAAAGATATTTGCAACTGTTGGAGATAAAAGCCAAGGAGGAACTCATATATTGTATGATCCAACAATGAGTGAGAGAGGAGCTCTTGTCTGTGTTGCACGTGCACCTCGTCAAAAATCGGTGGACGATTTTGAGATTCAACCTGTTATCCACAATCCTCATGCCTTGCCCTTATTTAGAGATCAGCCAAGCCGCAAGCGTCAGCGAGAGAAGATTTTGAAGGATCCCCTCAAATCCCATAAGCCTGAACTTCCGATAACAGGACCAGGTCATGGTGGAAGACTTGGTACAAGTAATGGAAGCTTGCTGACACAGTATCTCCTTAAGGTAAGGCTCCCTCTATTATAACTCTCTCTTTTTTTTTTATATAATTTTCTTAGTCATGTGTTCTACATCAAGTGAAAGGAATTTACACATGATTTAACTTTTTCAGCAAGGAGGAATGATCAAAGAGACATGGATGGAAGAAGATCCGAGAGAAGCTATACTGAAGTATGCTGATGCTGCAGCTAAGGATCCGAAGTTTATTGCCCCAGCATATGCACAAACCCAACCTGAGCCTGTTTTTGCAAAATCGGATTCTGAAAATGAAGATCAATGATTGGATGACGTGTGGTGTATAGTAGCTGCTATTAAATGCCTGGTAATAGAATCTATATTAATATTGTTACTTTCTTGTTGAAACAACAAAATGATTGATATGTCTGTAAGAGATTCATTAATCCTAATTACCTTGTAACAGGTATTGGAACTCCTACCCTTCAGGTGTTTGCGTTTGATGCCTGATTTAACTTTGGGATCAGCAGACCTTGAAGTTGAATAATTGCTATGGCTATTATTGTAATAGGAATTTGTTTTTTTTGAGAAAAAAAAATAGGAATTTGGAATTTTCCATAACGTATGTCGGTCAAATTTATTGGTAAGGCCCTGCCTTTGATTCCTATAATTATCTGGCATTTGTTTAAAAATGCCACAGAGCTGTTGCTTGCGGCGGTGTCAGTAATTCAGAATCAGTCTCTGCTTAGACCTGGGTATGGTCTCTATTTTGGAGGTGTTATTTGGGTCCCCGTCTGCTTGTATCTGTTACAATTAATAGGTTTGTAGCAAGACTAACCATGTTACTTACAGGAAAGTTGTCTGGTGTGGCTAATTATTTGATTGCTATTACTCATATATTGTAAATTCATCCTGCGCTGTATTTGAATTCAGCGGAAGCATTTAAGCACTAATATTGTTGTGCTAGAGAAAGGAAATTTCAAAAGAACTCGTAGTTCATTGGTAGAGAAATTGTTGAAAGGGCAGCCATCTTGATGCCACAAGTTTGTTGAAGTTGGATCATGAATGATCCAACAATAAAATGCTAGCAGAGGTGGTAGTTTTTGGACTTTTATGCTCGAGGAAAAGATGCGGTTAAATATGTGATTTCCATGATATGTTTTCGGTGTAATCACGTACTTCAAATAATTTACAAGAGTTTAGTTCAATAAATTGGAATTGTCTCTCTTTCCTTTTGGTTCATTCCCACTACCAAGTTGCTAGGCATGACTTTTTGTACTATGCCCAGATCGTCACTCTACTTGACACAGTGGAAGTAATTAGGTAAAAATTTTAAGTTAATTTCAGAACTAAATATAAGCATAAAACTCGGGGTTTAATGAACAAGAAAAGACACCCTCTTAGGAAAATTTCTTGCAGAAGTCTTATTAGAAATAATAATGTTTCGGTCTGCCTAAAACATATGTTAACCCTCTCTTTTATATCTCTAACGTGTTATGGTATATAAGAGTCCTAATTCTAATGTGAAAAAGATTGATTGAAATCCTTTTCTAAAGTTAACTTATTTATTTTCTTTCTGAACAAGAAAATCTTCATAACTAGGAAACTTAAAATAAAACAGAAACAAATCCTTATCTTAATGGGTGTATGACAATATAACATATCCTTATGGATTCAATCCTTTATTAGTCCCCTCCAAATCCTTATCTTAATGGGTATATGACAACATAACATATCTTTATGGATTCAATCCTTTATTAGTCCCCTCCACTTGAAAATAACTCGACCTTGAGTTGTCATTAGGATAGAGCTCATCTTCTCCATGAAAATCATAGATATCAATAACATTAAAAGTCTTCGAAATTCCCATATCTTCAGGCAGATTGATAACATAAGCATTGTCGTTGATTTTATGTAGTATCTCATAAGGACCATATTTCTTTGGCTTCAATTTGTTGTAGGTTCCAACAGGGAATCTTTCTTTCCTTAAGAAAATCATCACTTTGTCACCTTTTTGGAAAGTTTTAGACTTCCTGTGTTTGTCAGCTTGTTCTTGATATTTTGCATTAGTCTGTTCAAGTCTCTCTTGAACCTCCTCGTGCACACTCTTCACTTGTTTGGTCATATTTTCAGCCGCTATACTTAAGTCTGGTAACTTCGAAAGTTATATCAAATCAATAGTACTCTTTGAAACTTTCAAATATACCAAGTAAAATGGTAATTTACCAATAGCACTATGGATAACACTATTGTAAGCAAACTCAGATCGAGTTAGAGCTAAATCCCATTGCTTAAACTTGTCTCCACAAACACTCCTCAATAGATTTCTAAGAGTCTTATTAATTGACTCAGTCTGACCATCTATTTGTGGATGAGTAGTGCTACTAAAGTTTAAAGAAGTATCAAACATCCTCCACAAAGTTCTCTAAAAGTGACTAAGAAACTTCGAATCTCGATCAAATGTAATGGATTGAGGAATTCCATGCAACCTTACCATCTCTTTAAAGAATAATCTAGCCATATTAGATGCATCGACAATCTTCCTACATGCAATGAAATGCGTTATCTTGGAAAATCTATCAGCTGCTACAAAAATAAAATCAACTCTCCTTTGTGTTCTAGGTAGTCCAAGGACAAAGTCCATAGAAAAGTCCTCCCAAATGTCTTTCGGGATAGAGAGTGACATATACAACCCCGTATTCTGGGATCTTCCTTTAGCAATCTGATAAACATAGCACCTTGTCACAAAGTTCCTAACATCTTTCTTCAACTGAGGCTAGTAGAACCTTTCTTCATGACTAGTAATGGTCTTGTCCCTTCCCATATGACCGGCTAATCCTCCACTATGCACATCACACATCAACTTTTCTCTAAGAGAAGTATGAGGAGCACAAAGTTGGTTACCGTGGAAAAGAAAACCACCAGTAACGTGGAACTCACTAGCAGGTTGCTTCTGAATACACTTTAAGCACATGTCCTTGAAGTCTTCATCATCCTTATAAAGCTCCTTTAAAACTTAAAATCCAACTACCTCTTGGGATATAGTAGAAAGTAATACTGTCCTCCTACTAAGTGCATCAACCACCTTATTAGTCACATCAGATTTATGTTTAATAACAAAAGGAAATTTTTATAAAAAAGTAGTCCATTTAGCATGCATATTACTCAAGTGCTTTTGAATGTTCAGAAACTTTAAAGCTTAATGATCAATGTAAATAATGAACTCTCTTTGAATCAGATAATGTTCCCAATGTTGCAATGTCCTCACAATTGCATAAAATTCCTAGTCATAGGTACACCATCTTTTCCTTATATCGTTAAACTTCTCATTAAAGAAAGCTACAAGTTGGCCTTCATGAGACAAAAAAAGCTCCAATACCTACTCTACATACATCACACTCAACCTCAAAAAGCTTGTCGAAGTTCGGTAATGCTAGGATAGGAGTAGTGTTGAGTTTTTCCTTAATCAAAGCAAAACTTTTCTCAGCTTCCTCATTCCAATCAAACTTTCCCTTCTTCATACATTTTGTGATAGGGGCTATAATTGAATTGAAGCTTTTAATGAACCTCCTGTAGAAGTAGCAAGCCCATGGAAAGATCAAACCTTATTAACATTTTTAGGGGTAGGCCATTCACGAATTGCCTTCACCTTTTCTTCATCCACATGAATTCCTTCAGAAATAACCACATCCCCCATAAATAATAGCTTGCTAGTCAAGACACTACATTTCTTCAAGTTTAGGTAAAGCTTATTATGTTGTAAAACAGACAAGACTCTCCTCAAATGTACTAGATGCTCTTCAATTATTCTGCTAAAGACAAGGATATCATCAAAATAAACAACCACGAACTTTCCATTAAAAGGTCTAAGCACTTGGTTCACGAGTCTCATAAAAGTGCTAGGGGCATTGGACAATCCAAAGGGTATGACTAGTCACTCATATAACCCCTCTTTCGTTTTAAATGTGGTCTTCCACTCATCCCTAGGTCTGATCTGTATTTGGTGATAACCACTTTTCAAATCAAGTTTAGAGAATACTTGTGAACCGCAGAGTTGATCAAGTATGTCATTCAATCTGGGAATAGGAAATCAATATCTCACGGTGATTTTGTTGATGGCTTTATTGTCAGCACACATTTTCCACGATCCATCATTCTTGGGTGTCAAAAGTGCAGGAACAACACAAGGACTCGTGCTTTCTAGGATCAAGCCCTTTTTCATCAATTCTTCCACTTGTTCTCTTATAATACTAGCTTCTTTAGGGTTTCATTATATAATGGTGCAGATTAGGAATCTTAGCTCTAGGTATTAGATCTATGTGATGTTGAATATGTCTCATAAGAGGCAATTCATTAGGTAATTTGGACTGGACTAGATCTGAAACTCCTCCAAAAGTGGCTAGACCATATCTGAATTAGCTCCATTCTTCTCCTCTCCCCTCCAATAATTGTTCCTTTACCACTAAGACATGAACCTCCTAGGTCTCCTTAACTTCCTTCTTAAAGTCTTGCCCATAAAGGTTAGCAATGTCTTTCCCTCCTCTCTAAAAGTCTTTGGCCTATCAAAGGCTGCATTTGTGGGTAGCATGGTCACTTTCTT
>JANVCL010400334.1:0-13002 GCA_026546855.1 Erythroxylum incrassatum
TTTATGTTTTTCTTCTATTTGTCTGGAATTTGTTTTGAATCATGGTTTGTTCTTCTTGTGACTTGTAAATGTTTTTTGGGGTTCAAAACTGTGTGATTTATGTTCCTTTTGGGTACACTTGTGGATTATTCTTGTGAACATGGGATTCTGGAAACTTATCTGCTTTAAAGCCATTTATTATTTATCTTGCAGTAGAGTTTGTGTTGACCCTAGTTTTTTTTCTTTTATTTCTTGTTTATCCTCACTTTCCTGATCACTGACATGTTTTCTTATTGAATGCATTTGGGACCAGTTTTACGAATGGGGCTTGACATTCAGAGGTTCTTGCAAAGTTCTGATCAACAACAATTTGAATTCCAGTATTTTCCTACTTCTTACCTGAGACTTGCGGCTCACCGTGTTGCACAACACTATGGACTTGTTACCGTGGTACAGGATAATGGTGTAGATGGTATGATGAATAAAATTGTGGTGAAAAAAACAATGGAAAGAAGATATCCTGTAATCCATTTATCTGAAATTCCTGTGAAACAGTCTGAAAGTGAGAAACCGGAGCAGGTTAAGATTGTTATTAGGCCTCGTCCTAACAAAGGTTCTCTAAATGATTCCAGTGAATCTGGGGTCAAACGAAATCCTGTAAGAAGCGTGGAAGAGAGGAAGGAAGAGTATGATAAGGCACGGGCACGCATTTTCAGCAGCCCTAGCAGTCTCAACTCTGACGATGCTGTTTCTCAGGTCCTTACTGACAAGAAAAATTTGAATGTAGGCAGAGTTGAGAATGAAGGTTGCAGAAACTTTGTTATTGATCAAGAGAAAAATATCACTATGAGGGATGGTACTTCTCGAGTGGCTATTTTCAGAGACAGAGAGAAGGATCTTACTGATCCAGATTATGATCGGAGCTATGAAAGGTAAGTCAATTTTCATCTGGAAGCTGTTTGGTGTCTTCATCAAGATTTGTTAATTATTTGCCATTTAATGGGTCCCTCTGTTGAAAATTTTTGGTTGTGATACTTTTTGTGACATGGATCTCAATTTTGTTTTTTCTTTTCATGTCTTTAACTTGATGAAAATTTTATTCTGTTAGACATTGTTTGATGGCGCCTTGCTGGTTGTTAGTTCACAATCTTTTCTCGACTTTTGGTGATTTAAATCTATGTTCTATGGTTGGTGTTCGACTTGTTAGATGCTGATCTTCTAGGGTTGATCATTTGATATTTATGAGCCAAATTTAGTTCCTTCCCTGAACTGTTGCAGGTATGTAAGGAGTCTTCCTAATCAAAACTTTAGCATGACACCATTCAATATGCAGAAGATTCAAGGTCCATTTGTTCAATATGATGCTGTTTATCCTCCATTGGGACAGATCGCAAGGACTCAGACACCTGTCAGCTATAGGCCTGCTGCAGGTCCAGTTATGAGTCCCTTCTGTGCCACTGGATCAAATCATACAGCAAGAGATGCTACATATATGCAATGGCCAGATACTGCAATGATGTATACTAATTCTTATGAGCAGTTTAGACACACTGCATTCCAGGTAGCCTTCACGTAATTCTTTGTTTTATGCATTCTGCCTGAAAATTTTAGCCGTCTTTTTAAATTTCTCTTCCCTCTTTCTCCTACTGTGGTTATAGTGGTGCTTGAACGTGACCAATATGCTGTTTTGTTAAAGTGGCCTTCATTTTGCACGATTATTTGGTTATATGGGTCTTTAAATTGGTTGAATTGCCATGATAAACATACCTTTTCTGTTTTTTTATGCAGGCTTCATTTTGTCAGCAGCCACTGAGCTTTCATCACTCGCAAAATAGTTAAATGTCTTGTGGGTGGCATCAATAGTGATTGTGTTATGTAAAGGCTTCTCTGTACTAGTAAACTATTTCGATTTGTTAGAGCTGTTCAGGACTTCTGTTACAAACCTTTGGTTTCAGTTGTAGTTGGTTCCTCTTTTTGTTTTGTGGATCTTAAAGTTAGTAATGGAGTCTAATGCTTCAACTCTTCGAACCTTGCCTTTAGCCTTGACAAGATCTTGCAAGTCTATTATTACTACTTTTTGTGTTTAACAAACTTGTAGGATTTTCACCGCGTCAACGAACTTTGTCATTTGCTTATTTGCCTTGAGAAATTGGATGTCAAGGCTAAGGAGCCTTGCCTCGAGCTCTGGTTATGCTTTTAGCACTTAGCAGATTAACAACTAAATGAATCCATAAACGTTTACTTAAGGCTTGGTGATGATGATGATGGTGTCTGCCTATTGATATAATCTCATCATAATAATCAGATGACCTAGTTCATGGCAAACAGACGAGATTTTCTACACAATAAGGGAAATGGTATGTTCTGTTAAATGCTGAAAGATGTTGCTGATGTATAGTCTTACAAAAAGCAACTAAAGCAGCAGATGATGCATCATATAAACCACTCCAAGCTTTCCTGCTATGGATTGATCAGCCGTTAATTAATTTACTACTTTAAATTTATTAGTTTCATAAAATTGTCATATAAATACTATTGACTACTGTTTTAAACGTTCATAAGATCCCATTATGTGAGTGGAGATTTACATCTTTTGTGAGGCCAAATTAAGTTGGGGAACTTTGGTAATTGCAATATAGTAAAAATTACACGGATTTTGTTGACTTCCAACGAGAAGGTGGGAATTTTTACATTAATTTTGGTTACTTAAATTCCAAAATTCGATAAATTGGAATAAATCATTCAAAAAATTAAATAATCATTTTTGGATTTGATTTTCTTCAAGTGTATGTATTATTTCAATTGTTATGATTGTGTTGCATGTGCAATTATAATCCTAGGTTAAATTATATTTTAAATATAAAAATTTAATCAAGATTTTTACATTAATTAGAAATATTAAAAAATAACCAAATATTAGAAAATTTATTTTATTACAATTATAACTTAAGGTTGGCTTAATTAATTTACTCGATTATAATTATTTATGCGAAGCACTACATAAACTTAACTTATTAAATTTTTAGTAAAATTATTATATTTTAAATTTTAAAATAAAAATTAAATAGTCACTCATTTATTAATACTGTAAATCTATAAAATTCTAATTTAATAAGTATTTATTAAAATTATATTAATTTTCTAACACAAATGAGTTCACAATGAACTATTAAGTTGAAAATTTGGAATATTATATACAAATTTGCTTATTTCTTGACTCCCCTTTATTGGAATAAATCTCTAAAGATAGACTTAGCAAGTTTTAGTATTATAAATAAAGTTACTACTTGTTTTTGGCGATGCCCATATTATACTTATTTGTTAGGTATCTTCTTTCGGTATGTAATAAGAACAAAGAGTGATTAACCTATTCTTGATATGTTTTTGAGTAAATAGTTTTGAATGCAAAATTAAAATTGCAACCATTTCGAACCAAGATGCAAAATATCTGTTTTAACTAATTATTCTTCGTATATATATTCAAGGGAGTAGATCTGCTGCTCCCAAATTATCGTGCCCTACTGTGCCTTTAAAATCCTAATCATCTAATTTATTGTAATAAATGATTGAGATTTATTCAGACACAATACAGAACAACAATTTGTTTCCATATATTCACTGACCACTTCAAACAAGTCAATCTATCTCATATCCTTGAAGAAAAAACTCTAATAATTAGTTTATAAAATAGTGTAAATTCAAGATTTCACTAACTCCAACTGCAAATTAATCACTTACCATATTTGATAATAAAGTGTTATCGAGTTGACTAATTCACCTTTTGCATATTAGTCAAAGGAGTTTCACAAGTAATAAATTTTTACACTTGAGAGGAAATCTCAAACATAATGAATATCATTAATTTTAGAACAGTCTTATTCCACGTGGATATAATATTTTATATGTAAGAAACATTTATTAGAAATGTAAGATGAGTGCTTATCTTAACAAATCTTCTTAGAGTTGAAGAAACAACTTGCATATATTAAGAAGATTTGAGTTTCTTTGAAGAGCTCAATTCACTGGTTTAACAAGTTTTTGCAGAAACACTCTTGACATCTTTGAGTTGATCTTATTCTATTAGCGAGCTAGCTCCGATTTTTATTAGTAGATTATGAGCAATTTAGATTGTATTCTTCTTAAAAGAAGGATTTCGTGAATATAATCGCATCTTTATTTCGATTAACTAATGTTTCTTTTAGATTGTTGGAAATTTCACAGTTGATTGGTTTGGGATAAGAGTTTTGAAGGTTTCTTACAATTTTTAATTGCAGGATGATGAGTAAGAGATGCTATTAAACTCTCTCTGAGGTAGAAACCAAAGAAAGTCCATCACTTTGCCTATAATTTCACAAGGTACATATTGAAGCTAGCCTCGAGTCCTCTTGCTTGCCATTTTATTTGAGATATCATTTCTTTTTTTGTTTTTTGTTTATAAATATCAAAACAAATATTTTTTAATTAACTTTTATTCACGATAAATTAGACAAGAATATACTCTCAATGATGAGTTTAGTTGCAAAAACAAAAAGGAATAATAAAATTAAAAAATGAATATTAGATTAGGTTAATAGGAATTTATGCAATAAGTAATATTTTCTAAAAATTCATCTGCACTTAAGATTTTGAATCAATTTACTAGAAACTTTTTTTGTGACAAATTTACTAGGTAATTTAATGTACTAAAATAGTAACTTAATAATTTTCTAACTTAAGTTGATTGCCAATCTTTATATATATATGTATACATATATATATACATATATATATATGTATGTATATATATATATATATATATAAGGGAAAATAGTCATTCTAAATATAAAATTTTAACAATCGATTAATTAATTTCAAGTTAATAATTTCATTTTAAATAGAGTTGTTAACACATTTCAGACTTCAATCGTTAGTCTTAGAGTCTCAACTTTTTAATACATCATTAAGAGAGTAATTTTAAACTTATTGGTTGTTTATAATGAATTTTAGTTCTGCTTGAAATTTGAATCATTATGAAATTTAATTAGAGAAGATTGTGATAGGATACATAACTTATAATACCTTAACTATGTTCAAAATGTTGTTGCCATGTAACCTAGAATTCAGATGTTACATTCATGAACACGAGATTAGTATTAATATGTTTCATTAAATTTATCATATTAGTATTAATATAGTTCGTTAAATTTTCCATTGATATGATACTTTACTTTGATATGACAATTCAATCCATATTTTGCAATGCCAAGACGCACATAAGATTTGAAATATACAAAATCATAATGAACATGCTTACAAAATTCTTATTAGCCACAATAAGATGGTTATGTTCTAGTTATGGAAGTACACATGTCCGTAACACAGGAATAAATCATTGAAAACCCTAATATTTTCTCAACCTCAATGTATAAGAAAACTACTCTAACTTAAAAATGGTGAAGAAATAACAATTCATTGTTTTTTAATTGCTGATTTACTTTTATGATTCTTATTATGGTTATTTTTTCTTCAAGCAAGTTTGCAAGAAAAAAGTAAAAAATAACTTAGTTATTGTGTGATATTGGTAATGTTTTGGGTTGACTTACCTTGCAATTTTGATCATTTAGATGAGTTTATTAACAAAAGAGCAACAAGAATCTGAAAAAGTGCTTTCAAATCCACCATCTGGGTCTAGCATTGTTCTTATGGAAGAAGGAGGGCTACCTTTACCTCCTTTGGAAGATTTTGATACTATATTTGCTACTCAAACTCCAATGGACATCTCTAAGGTAAAAGTACAAAAAAAAGTGGTTGTCTTTATATCCATTTTTGGATTTTGGAAAAGCTTCTCAAACTTCAATTAACAAAAAATGTGGTTTCTGCTCAAAAACTTAATGGTGCCAAAGTTCTTCGATGATATGGACGAAGATGGAAGTAAGTCCTTTGCAATGTTCTTCATTTAAATCAATATACGTAGTGATCATGATTCCCTCATGAACTTGTATCTGTGATTTTAAAAAAAATATTTTATGTAGATTTTCAAAGCAATACCTTCATTGTGAACGAGTATGAAAATGGAAGAAGACCTCGCAATATTAGGGAGACCAACATGGAATGCAATGGCAGAATTCGTCAACCAGGGAAACCTGAAAGTTTAGAAATATCAAAAATGTCACGCAATAGTGAACTCTCCAGTCCTGAGATGGAGAAGTTAAAGCATAAGAAAATAGAGTTGAAGATCAAATTTCGGACCGAATTTTCGGAAAATCCTAAGGTTACAATCTACAAGAGTCCATTAGAACATTTGTTAATAATCACATATCTGGATTCACATTTTGTGTCTGATTTCTTTCTGTAGCAGAAAGCCAAAACCCTAAATGTTGGTATGGTCCAGACAACAGGTGAAAGCTGTAGGAAGAAGAAACATTCTGAAGGGAATGCTAAAGCTGACAATGGTTGGCATTTCCCTTTACGCTTCATTCCTTAAAGGGCACATTTGGTTTACTGAATTAATAACTATGATTGACTCTTTGTTCTAACAGCTACTAAAAGACAATGTTCTGAAGAACATGTAGTAATTGTTAGGCCGCTAATTAGCAACCTATCGAACTGCAAACAAGAGCGTGACAGACCTCAAAATCAGGATTCCAAGCAAAGCATCAACAACGTAGTTGATCTTGACAAGGGTGATGAAAAGAAGGTTACATTAATTCCTACTAGTGCATATCCATATGGAAGTTCATAGCTTTAGAGATGAGAAACTTGGGTTCTATTGTATAGCTTTGTATCCGCTAATTTCACAAGTTAAGAGATAAACGGAGTCAAACTCATTTTTTTTGGGGTTACATTGCAAACATAGAAAGCAAATCTGATTAGAATTCATTACCCAAGTTCTTTTTTTGTAGAAGTGCAAACCCTTAGAAGAGGATCCAAAAGATGAAAAAACTGAATCTATAACTAGCATACTTCAACAAGATAGCCACGAAGGTGAAAAGGGTTTGTGTGCTATATATATATACACACACACCTATATCTTTCTCTTTCTCTGATGTGCTCATATAACTAAGTTGTAACATTTTTTTGTTTTGTTTTCATGATGATTAGCTAAGAAGGAGGAAGTGATACAAGACATGGATTTAGATGAAGATGAGCAGAAGAGTAATATGAATACAGATATGAAACTGAATATCAAATTTGGACAATTGATGGATAAGGAGGAGGAGATACTTTAGCTCGATGGTTCTTGACAATGAGTGAAAGTACGAACGGTGTTAAGAGGTGAAGCAACTTTATTGTATCCATCTCAGTTTCTTTATAAGCTTCAAGTCCTATAACAAAAATGTTATTGTACTTCTTTTATTAGTTCTTATATATTTAAGAAAGCAAAACTCTAGAAGAAGAAAGGTCCAAATCCATCTCTCGGGAAGATTGGCTCCAAGCTGTATTTTTGTTTCATAATAGCTTAAAGTTTTTATCTTGAAAGTAGAGCTTTTAACTTTATAGAATAAGAACAAAAGTTTATGTGTTAGGAAGTTTGACCAATGATTAAGTGGATAATCAAATCAATTATGTAAATTGGTTGAATTGCACATTAATCCGAGACCAACTAAAAGCTTAAGAAGTAAACAACCTGCATTTGATGGAAACAGGAAATTTCAACTACATTACTATTTTGTTTTCTTATTTCCTTATACCTACGCTAGATCATGGTTCCCCGACTTTTGACCAAACAATTACATGTTCTTTCCATTTCCAATAATGTAATTATCATTATATATATCTAGTTATACAAGTATACATTTCTTGTTGTAATTATCATTATATCCAATTATATGTATTGATGATTTGCCTTCCAAATAAGAGAAAATTTACTTAGTCCCATAACACAAGATGGAGTGTGTTCATTAGAGTCTAATACTTTCGCAAATAGTTACATATTGTCAGAAGATTCAGTTAATCAATCATCTGCCAACTTACAAATTTAGTTACCTTATTTGTTAATGTAATTAATGTATTTTATATGCTTTCCTTTTTAATTAGTCAAACTTAAATTAAAAGGGCTGACAAATCTTCTCCTTTATATATTTCTTATTTAGGTAGGACTTCTTGTGTATATATATAGATAAACTCTTCTCTAATAATATACAAGTTTTATCACACACAAAATCCCCTGCATTGACACATATAACATTAACCCCAAAAAAGAAATAAAAAGACTATAGTCCTAGTTGTGGTTACACGGGAAGTACGCTTCCTCGATCCATCACAGTGTTTAACATTGTACGAAGAAATCTACTCCTAATGGAGACATAAACCGGATTGATGAACATCTCAATTGTGTTGAAGAGAAGCCGACGATCCAGCGAAACAATGATACAGATTCCATACAAGAATGGTTGGAATGAGCTTGGAAAGATCATTGATGCAAGGGAAGCTATAGATAGAGACCCGAACAAGAACTTAAAACGACGAACAAAAATTGCGTACGCTTGAGCATTACCTAAGAATTTCACCAGTTCGACGGCATATAACAGGCAGTAAACCAGCAAACAACCAGTAGCGAACCAAACTGTAATGGGGTATTCTTCAAATGGAGAAAAGATGCATTCCCTGATACTTGAGTTGAAGCAAGGTAAGGAGCACAGGGAAAATGAAGGCAACGATGGGATGGAAGGAAAGATTTAGAACAATCTGACAGAACACAAACTTGTTGCTTGTGTTTAGAATCACTAAATTGCAGGACCGAGGAAAGAAGCCTGTTTCTGGCATGTTTCCGAGAGGTGGGTTGATCATTACACACTCTTGGAGTCTTGGTAGATGTTTCATGTTAATTTCTGTTTTATAGTATGAAGTACGCATATTTAATTTCAGTTTCAGGACCTGCTTCGAAGTTCCTTAAAAGTCCACTTCTGCTTTTAAGATCCTTTTCTCCAATGGCCCCTCGGCTATGTGATCAATCACTTTCACGTACTCTTCGTAAGCCGCAGCATATAGAGACTAACAATTTGTCACGCTGTTAGGAGATGGATGACTCTCTTGGACGGTTGGACCAATTATCGGATACTCATCTTAGGAGATTTATGACTCTCTTGGACGGTTGGACCAATTATCCAATACTCACCTAAAAGCGTGACAAATTGTCTCCAAGAACTTATTATTAATTACAAAAAAAAATCTTTAGATGGTCGAGTTGGTAAAGTGAAATAGCGTAGAATCAAAAAGTTCTGTATTCAAATCTCTTCTTTACGTTCTCTTAATCGAGCCTGTCATATAAGGTTTATTTAGTGCAGAGTACTAGGTTAACGTAATTTGTAGGTTATTGTGTCAATCCAGAGGTTTATTCAGTGTACCTATAAAGGATAACGACTGCAGGTTCCTCCGTTTCAAAAAAAAGAGAAATCAAAATATGAAAGAACTTTGTAACTAATCTGCTGATGCCGAAATCAGAATCCGTCCTGATTTTCTAATAGTTAAGAAATGATATAATTCTCTTAAATCTACGTTCGTTATTCTTTGAATGAGTATGGGATAAATTATCAATTTCAGATAAGCATAGTCACTAATACACAGTATTATTTAAATGATAACTTGAAGTGATATGATTTTAATATCATTCTTTTTGAGTGCAGACTATATATATTGTACTTAAATGCTTAACCAGTAGCTAATGTCTTATTTCACGATTTGTATTCATCTTTTAATAATAATCTGGATATCTCGACTCTTTGCTATTCCTATCATTACTATTATCTCTTAATCATTTACTACACTACTATATATTCTCTTTTTGACATTTTAAGAGCTCATTCCATATTCCATGGCCTAGTTTTCAATACCAATCCTAATATATGATAACAATTTAACATCTAGGAAGACCTATTGAAGCTAATTAAGGAAAATTCAAAGCATTATTAGGGAAAACTCAAAATATAAACAGTCTTTTAAAACTGGATCAAACTTGTCAATTGATCGGAACAAATACAAATTTTTGAAATTTTTATCCATTTTTTTCTTTTCAATTCTCACACTTTTTAATTAATAAATTAAATTTTTAAAAATTTATATTCTTTATTTATCTGTTCACATTTTAATTTAAAATTTTGTTTTAAATTATTATTGTTAAAAATAAAATATTATTTTATCCTTAAAAATACTAAATTTATTTAATCTCACAAATAAATTATATTTTTCAAAATGTATGTTCTTTATTTATCTCCTTATATTATAATTGATTTTTAAATTATTATTATTAAAAACTAATTATTATTTTTATCATGAATTTGTTTAATAAATTGAATTATTAATTAGTAATATATAAGTAAATTTGCTTAAGATAATTTAAGAATATGTTAAAAATAATATTTAAACTATAAAGAAGTATGTTTAAAGGACATTGAAAAAGAAGTTAAAAAAAGTTAGAGTCTTTTCTATTGAATTTCTTTAAACATGCTTTAACTTTTATGAGTATTTAAATAAATAATAATAGAACATAATTTTTATTTTTATCATTATTTAAAAACTTATGTTAGATTCAATCTTAGTCTAAATTATTAGATTTGTTATTAATTTATTATATAATAATAAGTATTTTTAATGCATTTTTATTTCAATAAAGTATTTTATTTTATACTATATTTTTACTTATTTTTATAATTTTTACTTCTTAGTTATTATATACCGATTTTATAGCGGTTTAATATTGATTGAATCTTTAAACCTTAAAGCTTAAAGCTTTTTTCATTATTAGAGGAAAATCAAAATATAAAAGAGACATCATATATATGATATATTTATGAAAATTTTCATTTATCATATACCATTTAAGGAAAAAAATAAAGGAACTTTACTTCCTTCTCAATAATATATGAGCTCCCATCCGAATCCCAATTGCTAGGAACAAGTATGCCGAGATTTAAAAGACCTCTCAAAAACCAGTCATACTCGGTTGGTGCAAAGTTGAATAGGATCTCCCCTAAATTGTGCTTATGGAGAACATATGTAGTGTTCCAATGTCCAACCAAAATTCTTAATTGAATGAATTGTTGCAATCTTTAAGGATTATGTACAACATTTCATCATTACTGATATTTTCTATCATTAAGTAGCCAAAAATTCCACTTATAATGAACACATCAATGAGTATGTTATAAGTTATATACGTTATAAATTTATTTATACATATATATTTATGTAATAATTATAGTAACTTATTTTTGTGTAAATTATGATTATATACATATATATTACCCAGTGCGCATTTAAAGGATAGCGACTGCAGGTTCTTCCGTTTAAAAAAATAAATCTTTGTAAAAAAGGATAATTTTTTAAAAAAATTATTGCTTCTTCATAGGTATTTTGGTATAAATTTCGTCTCTAAACATTGTTGCATGCGTCCTCACACATTTTTCTACTATTATCATAATCAAACTTCCTCACACACTTAAGAGATTTGATTCTGAATTGAAGTTTGGTTAATTTCAAGTCAAGTGATTTGATTTTGTTTGGTTTAACTTAAAACAATGTCGTTTTAATTTTATTTTTAAAAATAATTATATTTTAATGATAAATTTCTTAAATTTAAAGATCAAAATAATATTGTTTTAAAAAATAAAAGTAAAAGAATATTATTTGAAAAGAGAGTTTAAGTTAATTAAATTAAATTTGAGGCTGAACTTAACCTAAAATTTGATCAACTCATACATCAATTGTTAATTTTAGATTGGACTAAATTAAATTAAATTTACCAAATTTGAATAATTTCTCATCAATCTTCTTAGTAGGCATATACATAGTAGAAATTAGGACATATTTAAACCACCTACTGAGATTTTCTTTGTAATCCCCAAGAGCTCCTATAAGATTATCTTTTAGACATTATAAGCGATTCTAATGGTTATAATGGACTCACCTTTTATAATATTTTTTCCAATTAAAAATTTTAATGAAGGAAGCTTTTGTTATGTATGTCCCTCAAATTTATTTCAATGAAAATTGCTAGGCTTTGAGTTCGATCATATGAGAACTTCCATTTAGAAAGTCTCAGTCTTTTAAAATAAATTGAAAAAAATTACATAGAAAAATCTTCCTTCAAATTTTATATATTCAAGAATTATTTTTAATTAATTTAGAATCATGTGAGTTTTTTAAATGGGAAAGAAGAGTTTTATGTCTTTTATAAAAAGGATATGAGGTTAATTTTTTTACCGGAGGCTTCAAATTTATTATTGCGGTCAAAAAATGTATATAATTTGGTTAATATGGTAAAATTTAACATTCATGCTTATTAAATCATCATCATATACAATTTTAAGACGATAAATGTAAAATAAAGGTTAAATACATTAAAATTTTTGGTATTTTTTGTTTTTTTGTAATTTTAATTATTATATTTTAAAATACTTATTCTTATGAAATTATTTGGTTATCACATAAGTTAATTTGTTATATTTAATTTATTTGTGTTAATTTTAAGGTATAAATAAACAAAATTAATAAAATGTCAAAAATAATTGTGTGACATTTAAATAATATCATAAATAATTTTTAAAATATAAAATTATAGTAAAAAGAATTGGAATCTAAAAAATTACATGATAATTAAACAATATCACAAATAATTTTCAAAACAAAAATAAAAATAAAAATTGGGAGTATAGTATAATTAATCTTATTTTTATAAATGTTACAATTAAATAACCTGAATGCAACTCAATACCAATACTTATTTTTTCAAGGAGAAGAGTGTCAGAAAGGAAATTGAAAAGAAGATAAAATTTAGTAAAAATATTGTTGATACGTAAAACTTGAGGGGTTTCTAGAGTATATAACCTTATTCTTAACTACTAGAAAAAAATAAGTATCGTAAATTTTAATATGGTATCAGAGCAGATTACTCTTATATTAGTCGTTAACACATCGAAATGATATGTCATGTCACGTGTTAGACCCACATGTGAAGAGGGGGTGTTGAAATATAAGAGTGAGAGTTTGTCCCACATTGAAAAAAGAGAGGAAATAAGACCAATATATAAGTCTAGTGGACTATTC
>JANVCL010400351.1:0-13001 GCA_026546855.1 Erythroxylum incrassatum
GGATTGGAAATTTTGGTAAATGGAATGAATGGAAATGTAATTATCATTATTTCGTAATTGTTAGGACTGGAAATTGTTGGAAATGGAATGGAATGGAAATAGAATTACGATTGTTTTGTAACTGTTAGGACTGGAAATTGTTGTAAATGGAATGGAATGGAAATGAAATTATGATTGTTTTGTAATTGTTAGGATTGAAAATTGTTGTAAATTGACTGAATGGAAATAGAATTATTATTGTTTTGTAATTGTTAGGATTAGAAATTGTGGTAAATGGAATGAATGGAAATGGAATTATCATTTTTTTGTAATTGTTAGGATTGGAAATTGTTGGAAATGGAATTATGATTGTCTTGTAATTGTTAGGATTGGAAATTGTTGTAAATGGAATGGAATGGAAATAAAATTATGATTGCTTTGTAATTGTTAGGATTGGAAATTATTGTAAATTGAATGAATGGAAATGGAATTATCATTGTTTTGTAATTGTTAGGATTGGAAATTGTTAGAAATGGAATGGAATGGAAGTGAAATTATGATTATTTTGTAATTGTTAGGATTGCAAATTGTTGCAAATGGAATGGAATGGAAATGAAATTATGATTGTTTTGTAGTTGTTAGGATTAGAAATTGTTGTAAATTGAATGAATGGAAATAGAATTATGATTGTTTTGTAATTGTTAAGATTGGAAATTGTGGTAAATGGAATGAATGGAAATGGAATTATCATTGTTTTGTAATTGTTAGGATTGAAGTTGGAAATGGATTGGAAATGGAATGGAATTATGAATGTTTTGTAATTATTAGGATTGGAAATTGTTGTAAATGAAAAGAAATGAAAATAAAATTATGAAAGTTTTTCGTGATTGTTGTAAATAGAAATGAAATTATGATTGTTTCTTCGTCGTCAACTCTTTTTGTAATATTTATTGTTCTTTTTATTAGATGTTTTGAATCTTTGGATGTAATATTATTTATTAAAATGATGAAATTGTATTATTATCAAAGTTTTTAATTACTTTAAATATTCTTAATTTTATATTTGAATGATGATGATTATCTTTTTATATTAATTGTGGTTATTATTTATATGTGAAATATTAAAAAATTATTGATATTTCATATTAATTGTCATTATTATTTATTATAAAGATTTTTGAAAGCATGGTTGATGTAAACAGTAAACTAATCAAGTGTACAGTACAATTGTATCATATACCAATATGGATTATTTTACAAAATTTAAAAATTTCAGGGACTATTTTATAAATTTAAAAAATTTTCTAAAACGGTATCCAATACCGGTATAATTCTACTCTAAAGTCTAACCTGATATCGAATCCGGTATTGCATTCATAATTTTGCTTAGATAATAAGAAAAGAAACAAAGAGGGGATAAAAATTTGATTCAGGAAAAGGAGGAGTTAGAATTCCTAAAAAGCATAAACAGTTTAATTTTCTGCTTAAATGTAATTAGTAATTTGCAAGATAAACGACAAATGAGACGGGGCCCGCGGCAGCTAGTAACAGTAGTAAAGGTACCATAGGGATAGACATTATTAGGCCGGACTTCTCTTGAACAACTCACTCTCATATATTCTCATAATAATCTTACACAAAAAGTGTAAAAATGAACAGGCACACGACTGGTAAGTAACACTCTGACACTATTGTAACCGTCGCTGATCAGCTTCCCTCGAAACCCTCCGGCCCAAGCAATCGAGACAACAAAGAGTTTGTGAACGATGGATTTATTGGAGCTTTGGGCGACCCTCGGTCCAGGACTTGCCGGAATCGTGTTCGGCATCGGATGGTGGTTGTGGGTCGACGCCGTCGTTTGCAGCTCCATCAAAATCTCCTTCGTTCACTACCTTCCAGGTGCCGTCTTTTTTTCTCTCGTGTTGTGTGCGTATAAAAGTATCACATGTTTGACTGTTTGGGGATTGGATTTATGTGTTTGTTATCGCAGGTATCTTTGCGACCATTGCAGCTTTGATGTTTAATTGCGTTAGAAAAGAGGATATCGATTACTCTCCTTACGAAGAAGGTGAATGGAGGTAACAGCATTTTAATTTTCGACTCTTTTTTTGTTTGGTTCTACTTCTACATTATCTTTTTGCTTGGTGGATTTTGTCTGAATTGCTTGGTTTTTAATTCGGTGAAGGTATATGCTCTCTGCTTGCTAAATTGGAAACCTAAAACTAACGACTTAGTCGTTAATTTCTCATTAGACTGGAAATATTTGATGAAAATTCTGGCTTCCTTATTTTTCTTTGGATGAATGAGAGTGCATTATTTTGACTGGGTTTCTCTGGTCTCTGTTATGTAAAACTAGAAACAAACAGGTGGATTTGGTTATTTGATAAACCTGGGAGTGTATTGGCCCTTCATTATATGCAAAGTGCTGTTAGATTTTGTCTTCATACATAGGTAGTTGGTCATTCGAGTTGGCATACTAGCTGTATTAAGAAATTGTTTTGTGATGAATTTTGTGATACAGTTGACCCGTGTGCAATTGTTGGAGGAAGAAGTTCTGTACAAGATAATTAATTGCAGAGAAAATTGGAGGACAATATTGTTGAGACGGTGTTACCTTGTATGCTTGTCACTTGTTCATCATTTTAGACTCGCAGCAGTCTGCTGTGTTTGGGTTTTTCCACCTTGTCACTAGGTAACAGGGCAACTAATCGTAATCTAGGTTAGCTCTGATGTTGGCCTTGTGTTGACCTAACCATCTGAAATGACTATTATTGGGATTTGCCAACCACCTACTCCTTGGGATTGGGTTGGTGGACTGCGATCTGATGTTAAAATTGGCCTTTAGAGTTTGATTAATAGTATGCAGCAGATAAATGAAACAAGAACAAGTCCTAATTACGCCTGTTAAAACTGGGCACCTTTGAAGGTAGTTCTATTTCCTTCGCCATCAGGAGTGTTTAATTTCTTTTCTCTAATTTGATAAGTCACTCAGTTATTCCAATACCCTAATAATATAGGCTTATCATTTAACCAAGCTGAATTTGAAGTCAACCTTAAAAAAATATAATCTTGCTATGAGTCCACTCACTTTAGAACTACCGCATGTTCTCTTTCTTATTTCTGAATTAAAAATTGCACACTTTTCAATCTTCACTTTCGTTTTTTGTTCACTTGAGCTGTTGTACATGTTTTTGTACAGTGATGACTGGTTTTTGTACAATGAATTGTACTGTTAACCTTACAAGTATTACATTTTTTCTTTTACTATCTTAATTAAAACTGCTGTTGAAATATTCAAGGCTTCAAATTCTTTTGATTTCTCTCGATAATCCTTTCTTTTGTCAAATGATGGCACAGATTGAAGCTCTGGCTTTTCTTTGCTTATGTTGTTTCATTCGTTTCTCTTGCGGCATCTGTGGGCTTGCTTGTACAAGATTCAATTGTCAAAACTGGGCCTTCAGTTTGGACAGGAGCTGCAGGTGTCTTACAGTGTGTGTTTGTATTGGGCAGGTAAGTGTTAGTTTTCTATGTATACAGCTCTTATATTGTAGCTTCAAGTGAACAAATGTGTATACTCTTTGCTGGTCTCTTACAAATCTTTTGCATGGTAGCTGAGAGTTTAGATGTCTTTTCCCTAATTGTTTGATTTGCTCAGTATAAGTGTGTAAAGTAGATCTCTAGGAGACATTTTGCTTTAAACAAACCTACGTTTCCTGTTGATCTTAAAACAAATCCTCTTCTTCCTCACAGACAATCACATTGCAAATTAAGAAGGCATGAAAGTAGATTTATGAATATATGAACATATATGGACCGTTTTATGTTTCTTCAGATTTGATTACGCTGCTCTTATCGATTTCACCTGTGCAATATTAGCAGTTTTTTATCTTACTTTTGAGTTCTTTCAGAGCATACTTTTTATTTTACTGCATCTAACTACATTTGCTTCACTACAGTGGGCTGATTTACTGGACACACGGAGAATAACTGTTGGTAGTGTGGATGTTCATTTCTCTGATGTGGAACGGAAAGAACTCGGCTATCGAATGTGTGTATAGTTACTTGTTTGGTCAATGGATGAATTATACTTCACCTCAATGTGAATCACTAAGATGTTCAAAACATTCTTGGCGTGGAGCTTCAAGCTTCAAGCTTCAAGTCTTCATGTGGTTGTCCTAGATTTTAACTTGACAAACCTTAACTGCAGTTACTCTAGCTTTTCAGTAACCACCATTACATTCTTTTTACTGAGTAGTCCAAGATCATCATCATCATCATTACAATGAACCCAAACGTTAAAGGGCTTTTTTGCTTTGTGACGGTTACATTGATCTTTCCCTGGTTGTGATCAGACAATAGGTAATTTTTATGTATATCGTGGCTCATATTGATTGAATTAATTCTGTTTACCGACAAGTAAGTTATGAAAAGTAATTTAGTTCCCCCCTCCAAAAAAAAAAAAAGTAATTTAGTTCTGTTTAGATGAACTTTTGAGAGATTAATAAGTATTTTTATTCACCACAACCACAAGTCTTTTTTTAAGAAAAATAAGTGTTTGATTGTAAAATAAAAAAGTACTTCTTTAATAGATATGACTTTTTTGACAATTAAAATATAACTTTTTAAAAGCTCAAATTTAAAGCTTTTCAAAAAAATATTTTTTTAGGTAAATTTTTTATATCAATTAATGGGTTTATTTTTTAGTTCATTTTGTCCTTATATTTTGCACATAATTTTTACAATATTCAAAAAGTTATTTTTCCGTTTATTATGTATTTAACTATTTACTCAACTTGAATATTTATTTTGAGATTTATATAATATTATTTAATTTTTTTAATATATTTTAATATTTATTTTCGATATTAATTTATTTGTGTTATAATCTATATAAAAGATTTGGTTAGATATAATTTTATTTATGTTTTATATAGTTTAAAATTATATAATAATTAATATATTGTGCTTTGTATATTATTTAATATACTTTAAATAATATTTTTATGCATAAATAATTTTTTTATAAAATAAAATATAGTTTAAATTAAAAGTATTTTTTATTTTTATGTTATCAAATAAATTATTGTATGAAATTAAAAAAAAGTTTTTTTAAATTACAGTCAAATAATTAAATGACTTCTTAAAAACAGTTCTAAAAATGCTAAGTTAATAAAAGATGAAGCTTAGTCAATATGAACAAGTATGAAACTCAGATCCATCTTTCCTTGAAAAGTTGTGTTATAAATAATGGGTATGGCCGCCGCAAATTGGTTTATGTAAAATGACCTGAACTGTCCACTTGCTTAAAATAAACAAGCCCGGATAGCAACTAACAAACATCTAAATAAGAAAAATAAGATAAGAAATCCAAATGGATAAACCTTTCATTATTTTCTAGCCGTTCGATGTCTACTCTTTTCCTTCTACACCGTTGGATTCCCCCTCAAAACAACCCGCCCCTGCCCCTCTGGGACTCCTTCTCTGATACGTACGTACGAACCCACTTTCCAGCTTCCGAGACACCTACACAGTGTCAGTTATTCTTGCTGGCTCCGGTAACCTCTTGAACCTTCTAAAAGCTCCCCATGGACGCCACCAAGAGATCCTCTGGTTCCGTAAAGTGGTTCAGCGCAAGGAAAGGTTTTGGCTTCATAGCTCCCGACGACGGCGGTGAGGATCTGTTCGTCCACCAGAGCTCGATTCGATCCGACGGCTTCCGGACGCTTTCAGAAGGCCAGTTGGTCGAGTTTTCAGTTGATTTAGGAGAGGACGGCCGCACGAAAGCCTCCGACGTCGTCTCTGTGTCCAGATCTCCTGTCGGCGCCTTTCGCGGCCGCGGAGGATTTTACCGAGGTGGAGGGAGAGGTACCGGAGGTGGATACGGCGGCGGCGGCCTTTCGGCGAGAGGAGGAAGACGTGGTGGTGGTTTGGGATACAGTAACAGTGGTGGTTACGGGGGTGGTGTGTGTTATAACTGTGGGCGTTATGGTCATTTAGCAAGGGATTGCTATCAATTTCGTGGCAGAGGTGGTGGTGGTGGTGGTGGTGGCGGAAGTAGGAGATACGGGGGAGTCGGTTGCTACAATTGCGGTGAGGAAGGTCATTTTGCGAGAGATTGCCCGAACGCCGAGCAAGAATGAGTGCGCTTATTACAAACCGAAATTGTTTGTGTGTTATTTGTGTATTGCCGCGTTTTCGAGGTTTCGATGATTCTGAATCATCCGGGGAGCAGAAACGCCTCTCGCTGCCGGTTGCTTCTTCCTAATATTTTTATTTTAAATTTCACCGGTAAAATTAATCAATGTTCATAACGGTTTGCTACAGTTCAATTGTTTTTCTTTCTTATTTATTCTATTGCTTCCCTAACCTGATTTTTTAAATTATAATTGAAATGAATTACATTTGATTCATATCTTCGGCACACTAACCTTCCAGTTCTTTCCTTTGAGTCTATTTTAGCTCACGTTCTTCGTTTCTGAAGCTTCATAGTCACTATTAAAGAAAAGGCCATTGGCTGTGGTCATGGCACCTTAAAAAGTTCTTCCGACTTTTGTTTTGTGGTTTACGTGAAATGTGGATATTGATGTTGCGACGGTTAGCTATCTGAACTCTGAAAAGGACAGCAGGTTATGTTATAGTTGGTGGCTTAACAGAGTTTGTTTTACATGTGGATGACATGTTTTTGTCTTTAGTTGTAGACGTTCTTTTATGGGGGCATACGTGCAGATTATATGAGACGCAATTGATTTTCTGACGCAGGATATGAACCATTTTTTGTGTATTGGTGGCTGCTTGGCTAACCAGTGGCTAGGGTAGTTATTCTGTTTTGCTTTGAGTTGTGTGGCCGGCGTTGTATTAGATCTTATCCAAAGTTTGGTAACGTGTGAAAGGTTCAAATTAGATGAATCATGATTTGAGATTGCATTGATCAGCCACTCCAGAAGGATCTTAGCCCCTGTGGTCCTATCATATAGGTCGTCTTCTTCAAGTTAGCATGTTGACTATCCATGTCATCTGGTTTCTTTATTGTCATGCTGAATTTGGTATTGTAAAGTGTTGGAATGATTAGATGAATGGACATTGAGTATAATTAGGACCTAAGTTTATCATTGAAGTAGGTCTTATTCTAAGTTTTTCCACGTAGAGGAATGAGTTTTTTTTTTTTTTTTTGCTGAATACCATTTTGCAACACCAGCATTTGGAATTCTTTGTGATGCTTAAACCTTGGGACCATAGCATTAAATAGAATGGGCACTTATTCTGGAGGCTTGAGCAATCGCGATATGTTGGTGCAGGACAGTGCAAATGGGTGGTCTTTTGATTATTTACTCCACTCTTGTTGATTTAACTTTCCTTAGTGGATTGTCATGAAGATTGTTGGATATCTGTTCATTATGGTAGAAAACGAGTACCAAATTTGATGGTCTTCTATATGTAGCCCTTTTCTGTCGACTTCTGTCTTCCTTAAAGACTAAGGTTGGGTGCTATCTTTGCTTTCTTGTATTTCCATTGGCAAATCTCACAGTTATCAAGTCAATGGGAGTGCTGCAAGTAGAAAGTGGTTATCCTACATTTCTTATCCTTCTACAAAGTTAATAGCTCGATATTTAAGCATGATCAATTCTCAAGTATCGTACGGTAAGATTTCTTTGACGTGAAACTGTACTGTTCTGGTACAGGCTACAGCCCTTACGTCTTCTGATGATATGTCTGAACATCGTAGGAAAACATTAGCAATTGATCCAAGCGTTGTGTCTGCATTTGGCACCTTACGGGCCATGATTTCTATAAATCTAATTGGGCCATAAGAACTTTAAAGCCTTCTAAAGAAGTATCTATAATCGAAATCTTTTATTGGGCCCAAATTTGAAAACAAAGTCCAACTCCACTGCAGGTTTTATGCTCTGATTTCCTATTCGATAATCGCTATCAAGAAACGCTTCTAATGATGTGCCTGGAAACGCACTCTGTTCAGCTTCCAATTATAAGTTCACAAACTTCTGAGCTTAAGATGTTTCTGAAATTTCAAGGACTCGCATATAGGTTTTTAACTTGAAATTTAAATTACCTTACCCGTTGATTATAGAGTATGCTTCTCAAAATATGAAAAAATTGAATGTGACATCCTATAGATTTAGAATCGAAAGATGTAAAAGACATTATAAACTTAAAAAATTAATAATTTAATGTGATGGAAATCACCTATACTCTACCAATCTACACTTACAAACAACAAACTCACAAGTGAAAGATGAAAAATTGAAGAGTAGAAGGTGCGACATCGAAAAGAGAAAGGAAGAGAAGCTCTCGAAGGTTCATGTATGTCAGAATCAAAAACGAGACAAAGGCTTAAGACTCACCCGCGTGACTCACACATGTCAAAACTCAAGTCAAAAGCTTCACTACTTAATAGACAGTCGTTTACATACTTTGGCCCTGTTTGACAAACAACTGATTGCATTATGCGTTAGTTGATAGCTGATTCTATTAGCTAATTTGATCATCGGATTGCATTAGCTGTTTGATAGAGATGTTTGATAAAATTAGCTGTTTAGTATTAGCTATCTATATATAAAACGACTTATAAAGATATGACTTAAAAAAATGTAAGGATATGACTATTATATATTTTAGTATTTTGTTGGATATTCTCAGTAAAGAATAATAAATTATTTAATGAATTAATAAATTATAGTTAAATAAAATTTTTAATCTAATCAAAATTGAATATATTTTTGTTTATGATTTATAATTTTTTAATTATTAAAATAAATAACAAAAGTTAAAATGTTTAAATTAATTAAGATATGGAAAACAAATTTTACAAATTTATTATTATTATTATTATTAATTTTTGGATGATGAATATGAGTGGTGTTTGAGTCTTCTGAAACAAATGGCTAGATTATATAATTTATAAATTAACTAAATAATTTTAATAAAATAATCAATTTTTTAAATTTTAAATTTTTATCTTAAATTATTATTTTAAAAATGAAGTAAAAATTAAATATTTTGTTTTTATTTTTATCATTTTTATTTTATTTTTATGAAATTAATAATAGCATAATTATAATTAAAATGTAATTTAATTTAAATTTTTAATATAATAATAAGTAAAATAAAAATAAAAATTAAAAAACAACAAGAAAAGTGAACTGTTGACAAGTGTGGCCAACCCCTTCCGCCAATCAAGCCTGAGGTTTTATTGTCATTGCAAAGAGTTGTTTGCCTAAGAACGCTCCCCTCTTGGAGCTTTTTATAAAAAAAACTGGTTGGGTTGAATCAGCTAACCCAACCATCTCATAACCAAACTCTAAAATAGCTTTTCAATACAGTCAAGCCTCCAAATATTGGTCAATCAGTTGAAAAACATCTTATAAGCTGTTTACCAAACGCAGCCTTTAGAAGCTAATACTCAAAACGCAGAGGATGGTTATTAGTTGATCATGTGGGAGGCACATGATACTTATCTGATTTAGTCAAAGCTTCTTACCTGAAAGTTTCTCCCTTCTTCACCTATAAAAGAAGAGAACACAAACATCAGAGAACAAGACATACACAGAGACTTCATTATTCATCTTTCACATTGTATTCATTATCAGAGAGCGTAAGAGTTAGAGTGAAAATAGTTTGAAATGTGCTTACCAGTGAGTACTAGGAGAGTTAAAGACTCTTGCAAGTGTTGTGAAAAAACACTCAAACTCTGTAAACTGTTTTTCATCTTGTTCATATTAGTTGAAACCGTAGAAAGTGGGAACCTTAGATGTAGATAGCATTGAGGCTATCGAACCAAGTAAAAATCATGGTGTTCTTTACTTTATGCATTTCATATCATCTGCAAAATAACAAATATTTATCAGTCTTTGGTTGAAAAAGACAGCAGTACAGCACTTATATCCTAACAGAAGTGGAATCAGAGCATTCGGGAACCTCTTGGGGCATTTCTTGGCCACTCAAAGCATCAAAGAATCATCAAGAATTGTCTGTAAGTAAAAGTCTTTTATTTCTTTAAACAACAGTCACAATAGTTAGAAAAGAAATAGATGAATTTACTGGAAAAGAAGACTTTACCATCTGGAAACTCCAGATGCAAGCTCTTCTTGAGTCCTATGATTGTTGTGGGGTTATAGAAGATCAGTATGATATTGAGACTGATCCAGTAAAAAGACTTAAGATGCAAAGACTTACACATTGCAAGTTAATGCTTCACTTATCACCAACTGTGATAAGAAAAGTGCAGAATTGTAACATTGCACAGAAGCTATGGATCAAACTTGATGAAATTTATGCAAAGAAGTATATTCCTAACAAGATGACACTTCTCCACATTCTTGCTAACTACAAGATGAATACCTCTGTCTCTTTAGATGACAACCTAAACTATTTCTTTAAGTTAAAACAAGACCTAAAAGCTACAGATGAAAAATATCTGAGGAGCATCAAGTTGTAGTAATTCTAAAAGCTTTACCTTCTTGCCTTCTGAATTCAATGCATTCAAGAAGGTAATTAAGCATGCTAGTGGAGAATCCCTCACTATTAAAAGGGTGTTAGACTCACTAGTGGAAGAAATTGTGGATATTATTCCATTCAAGAAAGAGGCAAAAGTAATGTTTGTAGAAAACAATCATAAAAGAAATCTCATAAGAAGAATAGCAAGAAAGGAAAGTGGCAGAAGGGAAGTGGAAAGGAAAGCCTCACCAAGGAAGGTGAGGAAAAGAAGAAAAAAAAGGGAAAAGGAAAAAAGTGTTTTTACTGTGATAAGGAGGGAGATTTTGTAAGAGACTGCAAAATGAATAAAAGGGATAAAGCTGCAGAAAGTGGAAATGTAGAGAAACCAGAAGATTCAAGTGTTATGCTATTTAAATCATTGCTAAATTGTGCATAAGCATTTTGGCATGCATTCATGACATTTTTTGGGTAAATTGGTTTAATGAGATTTCTGATTTATTCGGACTGTATTATTATAATTTTGGCAATTTGCGTATACTTTGAATATTTTTAGAACTTGTTGGTGAATTATTTATGATGTGAAAATTTACGTGGAGAGTCATTTTATTATTTCTTAATTTTTGGTGAATTTAGGAATTTTCGACAAATTCGATATATTTTGGAAAATTTGAAAATTTGGAAAAAAATTATTCTAACTTAAACATTTTATTTGGAGGCTTTTAATAATATTGTGAAATTTTTATAAAGAAATTATTAACATATATATATATATATATATATATATGTTAATAAACAACACCGGTGTTCAATTGCATGTGTGATGCCAAGTGTGAAACATGCATGTCCACACGTTAACCTGTGTCTTTGAGATGGCATCATGCATGGAGGAAAGGTGGCATTAAAATGAGCAAACCCACGAAGTTGGTTAAGACAAGAGTTATTATAGCTTTTGGATTGTCGAAAACATTCACTGCTTTGTGTCTCTCAGTTGGTTGTTTTCATAAGCGGAAACAAGTAAGTAGCTTTACTAATATACAGTTGAAAACGCATGCTCTGTTTATTTTTTTCTCCAATATATATGTAGATGTTGGGTTGTCTTTAAACTATTACATTGGCTTAGAAGTGAGGCTACGAGAATTCTGTAAGTTAATAAAGACAAATGTATTCTGTTTTGGTTTAAAAGATGATATATATATGTGGGTTCTGTTTTATGTTAGAGAAAAACTGTCTATAGTTATGTTGTTAATTTGTTTTGCATGCTTGGTTTAAAAGATTATATAAATATATGGATATATGGTTTGGGATATGCTCTGTTTTCCTACGTTGTAAAATCATACTCTGTTCTTGCTATAAATATATATACATAGGCATGATCTGTGTAAGGAGTGATTCAGTGGTGTGATAGTAATGAGTGTAAGAAGTGTTTAAGTTGGGAATAACAAGAGAAAAGGAGTATGAAAATTCTGAAAAAGTTATGTTTGAAAGAAACGCAGTAGTGTGAGAAAGTGAATATTTGTTTTTAAATGATGTTTGAAGTTGAAAATTATTTCTGAATTGGTTGGTGAGGTTTTGATATTGGGATGAGGTACATGAAGTGTAAGAATAGATAAAGAAAATGAAAGGAAGTGTAATAATAAGGATTTTGAAAGTTTACCGTAGAGAGAGAGAGAAAGTTGGAATGTTAGTGTTGTGATCTTTGGAGTGTATAGATGATTCTAATAGTATAGAAATGATGGATAGATGAGTTTTGAAGTGAAGAAGTTAAAGAAAAATGGAAGAAAAGTCTGCTGTTTCGTATGGTTTGGTGAAGAAGACGATGAACAGTGTTATAAGTCGACTTGTTGTGGTGTATAAGTCGACTTAGATCAACGTTTTGCATGAAAATGTCATCTCCGCTCTTCAATAAGTCGAGTTATGCAAGTGTAAGTCGACTTGTGGTGTTATGTAAGTCGACTTGTGTAAGTATAAGTCGACTTGTGTGTGTTTTAATGGATAAGTCGACTTGTGTAAGTATAAGTCGACTTGTGTGTGATAAACTTCAATCTTTGAAATCCCAATCCGCAATCTTCACTCTTTTGACCATATCTTTGTCATCCGACCTCCGAATGACCTGATTCTCGAAGCGTTGGATTCGTAAGAAAATTTTCTACCTCTTTATGTGAAATTTGTAATTTTCAGATTTTAATTAACAATTAAGGATTTAATAATTTAAGTTGTGAATTATGGAATAAAGTTAAGAATTTAGGGTTTGGTCCCGGAATTTGTCATGAACATGCATCATACATATTCAATTTACATCAGTGAACTTTTAATCATACACAATAGTGATTTGTATCTATGTTAATTATTATTAGAGGATCGACCACTTCCAGATATTGCCGGGACTTCGAGGCAATAAACAGTAAGGACGATTTAGGTAAGTAATACAGGTCAGTAATTTCAGTAAGTAAGTAATATAGGTAAGTAATTTAGACAGTAAATTTTGTAAGTGACTTTTTGAAGTGTTGTGTTCTGAATTTCGGACAATGACCGTCCGAGGCGTTTGATGCATGTTGCATGTTTGTAATATT
>JANVCL010400420.1:0-12993 GCA_026546855.1 Erythroxylum incrassatum
TTCCACTGATCCACCAGAAACGTCTCATCCCTCTCTGCCGAGCACACAACCTGTTGTTAACACCACATCTACGCTGCCAACTCCCACTCCACCCACTGTTCCCGAACTCTTCCCACAAATGATTCCAATCCATACCACTCAATGCCGACCAGTAACCCGATCCCGAAACAACATATACAAACCAAACCCCAAACACAATTACCTGACAACCGTTGCTCCCTCGGTCACCCCGTCCACTGTTAAGCAGGCTCTAAAACACCAAGAGTGGCGTGATGCCATGAAGTCCGAGTATGATGCATTACTAAGTAATAAAACATGGGAATTAGTTCCTCGTGATCCTAAGAAAAATGTAGTAGCTTGTAAATGGTTTTTTCGGATAAAGCGGAAACCGGATGGTTCGATTGACAGATACAAGGCCAGGCTAGTTGCAAAAGGAATCACCCAACGCCCCAGCATTGGCTATCACTCTACTTTCAGTCCGGTTGTCAAACCGACAACTATTAGATTGGTTTTGTCAATTGCTATTAGTCAAAATTGGGTTCTTCGGCAGCTTGATGTGAACAATGCCTTTCTCCAAGGCGAGTTACAAGAGGAGGTCTATATGGCTCAACCACCGGGTTATGAGAGTTCTGACAAGGTCGACCATGTTTGCCGCCTTCGAAAGGCGATATATGGGCTGAAACAGGCTCCTTTGGCTTGGTACATGGCTCTTACCCAACACTTGCTGTCATTTGGTTTTGTAAAGTCAAAATCGGATCTCTCTCTGTTTATTATGCAATCTGGACATGTTTATCTGGTTGTTCTTGTTTATGTCGATGACATCATAGTGACAGGAAACAATGACTCGGCTGTCACTCGGTTTATTGCATCCCTTGCGCGGTGCTTCTCGATTAAAGACTTGGGCAATCTGCATTATTTTCTTGGCATGGAAGTTGTTCGAACCTCAAGGGGCATCACCTTGTCTCAAGCTGGTTATCTTAGTGACCTTCTGCAAGCAGAAAACATGCACGAGTCCAACGCTGCTGCCACACCCATGAGTAATTCTTCGACACTGACTTAGGATGATGGCTCGGTTAAGTGTGATGTTACGCGATTTCGACAAGTGCTCGGCAAATTGCAATATCTATCTCTCACTCGGCCGGATATTAGTTACTCGGTTAACAAGCTGTCTCGGTTCATGCATTCACCAACTGAACAACATTGGAAAGCACTTAAACGAGTGCTACGATACCTACGAGGTACTATTCACTACGGTCTGCAACTACAAAAGGAATGTGATCACAGCTTGTGTATGTATTCTGATGCTGATTGGGCCGGGGCCGTGGATGTTCGACACTCTACCTCTGGCTATATCCTCTTCTTTGGCAAGAATCCGGTTAGTTGGATGTCGAAGAAGCAGCAAACCGTCGCCCGCTCCTCTACTGAAGCTGAGTTCAAGGCAGTTGCCAATGCTGTCTCCGAGGTAATCTGGGTTCAAAACCTCCTTCATGAGCTGCGCATACCACTTCCCAAACCTCCGACAGTACTTTGTGATAATGTTGGGGTGCTCTACTTGAGTCATAATCCGGCAATACACACTCGGATGAAACATGCTGCTGTTGACTTCCACTATGTTCGTAACAAGGTGCTGCAGCAACAGCTCAGTGTAGTTCATGTTCATGCTCGTGACCAGCTAGCTGATTTGCTCACCAAACCGTTGTCGAAGTCCTTGTTCCATCATAATCTCTCCAAGCTTGGTGTCGTCTCCACTCCACAGCTTGCGGGGGGCATGTACGAGCAATCTATGCTCGTGTGCTGTCTAATCATATTAATTAGATCTCATTCAAGTCGTTTGTTAGCTGTCAATTAGGTAATTCAAATTCAAACGTAATTAGCTGTAAATCAGGCAAGATTAGATTGTAAAGTTGTATTTAAACTCTGGTATTTTGTAAGTTAATATACGATTCTTTCACCAATTCTCTGCTTTAACATAATGAAGCATCTATAACTCAAAATCATAAGATTTTAAACAAAGTATATATTTCCTTATGTTGGAAACTAAACTTTGTGTAATACATACTTCTAGATTATGAGCTGTAATGAGTTGTATTTGAGTTACTCAAGTCAAATTATCTTTGAACTCCTTTGGACAGCTAACATTATAGTCAATTATTACAACTCTACTTCCCTATAAATATGGTCATTGTACATAATCAAAAAACAAAATTCAGTGAAAAAGAAAGGTTATGTAATGTGCCGAAGAATTGCAAGATTCCTAACTCCTACGAAATTGTGTAGTGATAAGTTTTAATAGAGAATGTTTTTTATTAAACAAGTTTATTTCTAATTGCCAACACCTTATTTATGTATGGCCCTCACTAATACTTTTGTTATCTTGTAGAAGTAGTCCCCACGCAATAATAATTTCCGAAGCACCAATGATTAGTAGAGTTATTATCCCGGACCGATCATCGAATTGGAAGCTTTACTGATCACTGATTCGACCAGTTCAACCACCGATCGAACCGGTGTGGTGTCATAATTATGTAATAATTATATTTAATTATATATAATATTAAAAATATTTAAAAATACCAACAATATATATATATTAAAAAATTAAAAATTGTCGAACCAGACCGGTCCGACCGATCAATTGACCGATTTTCACCGGTTCAAACTGGTTCAATTTAAAACTAATTTTTTAGGGTTAATCGGACCGAATAACTAATCGGTTATCGGTCAGACCGGTCAGACCGGTCGGTCCGATCAAGGTTTTAAAACGTTGGTTATTAGGTGGGGAGACGCGCCTCTTTTGAAGAGCGATTATTGTTACGAATTAAGGTACCTTGAAATATTTATTCAAGAGGGAGTGAGCGAATCCAACACAATACGGAAGAAAATTTAGTGGAGGAGGGGATGGATATGTTAAGAATAAGCAAATGATGCTCAACATGACGTCGTTGAATTCAAATAGAAAAGGTATTACTTGTAAAGTCGAGAATATATGCTAGAATTCTTTCATTAAAGTTAATCTGTATTGAATTAAGTGAAACAAAGATATATAAATTTTGAAGTTTTGTAAAATGCTGGCATCATCTATATATAGATGGTTCTCATTATAAAATGTCAATGATTAGATATAACTTTTTAGGTTTATCATAATTTAATATTTAAAGGGATAGCCTACTTAACTGTGGTATTATGTTTAAATTATTTTATTCTTTTTCTTGTTTCAAAATTTTTTTCTCTTAATCTATTTAGTTGAGTTAAAGCATAAAATTGACTAATTATTTTCATATTTAAAAAACTTATCTTTATAAAGTTTGTTAATCTAATTATGGTTTTGATAATTACAAAATATTGAGCTACAAGTAACTTTCATTTAAGTGTGATAGGGACATGAATTTATGAGAAGGTAGTTTAAGCATTATTGTTGTTGTGAGGCTTAGGAGTGTGTTATATATATTTATAAACCCTCAAAACATTGTAAAATTTATCTTGATATTTGAAAACGAGTTTGTCACAATTTTCTCTTCTATTATCGAAGAAGAGTTATAATGAATTTGCAATTCACGAGTGAGCATGAAAAGTGGGTGTAGGTCAAAGACACCTGAACCACTATAAACTATAAGTATTTTTTTTCTTCTCTTTTCTCTTTAGTTATTGTAATAGTCTTGTGATATTATTATCGTATGTGTTACATAAACTTCATTATATTAGCTTAACACCCAAAATTGCAAGGTTATTGACTCTTAAAAAGTGATGAATATTTTAATATTGTATTTGTAATTATGCTATTTTAACAATAATAAGTATACTATTATTATGTTTATTTTATCATTTTCAATATTATTAAGTGTTATATTTAAAATTTTTCAATTAATTCTTCTTAACTATTTTTAACATGTATCATCCAATTCATTCCCGTTGCTTTTTAAGTGCTTTAACGTAACATGCTTTTTTTCTAAACTCTTTACAATATTAAAAACATCGACAAAATTATGACTGTTGATAGATTTATTCATTTAGGCCTTACTTAATATCTATTAGCAGTGAGAGAACTAAACAATAATAAATTAGAGAATCAAATTTGAAACTAAGGAGTCAAAAATTCCTACTTATTACACATATTTTCCTTTCATTCAAAGGCATGTATGTTGACGTTATCAGAAGTCAAATTTATTGCGGCACCAACGAGTTTTAAAATTATTATTCAAATTTGAGTGGAGGCCATTTACTTTTCATTACCTTCTACAAACAGAATGATATTGAAAATTTTCTTTTGTTGAGACGTATCTTCTGTTCTTCTATTCAAATGATCATGCTATTATATCTACACAAATATGTACACTATAGGACTATGACTACTACACTATTGTATCAACCTTAACATTATGTCATGAAAGAGGATAGAATGGCAAACATTTAATGTAGAAAAGAATAAGCATCTTATAAAACCTAGTTGTTACTGATCAGCACATATACCAACATTACAAAGAAAAATAGAAAAAGACAACAATGAAAAGTTTTTTTTTCCTTTTAGAAGAAGACAATGAAATGTTGCTAGATGATTAGTGCTAAGTTGAAAATTTTGGCATTCAACTTATTTCTTGTAAAGTCAAACGGATTGCATGGAACCAATGAAGATGTATTAAATACAAAAAAATTAATTTAAAGAGAGAAATTCTTCTTCGTTTATTTGCTTAACTTATAAATAAAATACAATTTCTTGTTAAAGAACTCTTAAAACATATTTTGAAACGAACATATAAAAGATCTTGATTTTCATTATAGTTTAAGAATATTCCAATACTAATTATGAGACGCTCCGCTAAAGTTAATGAGTTGTGGCATGTACTTATAGAGAGGGTCACCACCAAAAATTAGAAAGATAAAAAACAATACTACATATATGGAAAATTAATTTCATTTTTCATCAATTACTTTAGATGGACCATGATTTTTTATAACTGTTTACTTAGCTTGCTTAAATTTATCAGTATTCATATCAATATTTATTAAGAACTTGTAATAGAACTAACTAAAAATTTGTTGTTAAGATTATAAAAATCTTAATATCATTACTAATATAGATTTTATTCTCAATTTTTAAAGAAATAAAAATGATATTTCTTAAAATTAAATAATATATAGAAAACAAAATAGCACAACATATTGTATATATGAAATCTCTCAATTAAAAAAGAAAAATATAAAAAATATAGATGTGTTTCTAACTAGCATATTCTTTCAATAATCAAGTTAGAACTAAGCTATGATCCTCCCAAGTTCCTCTCAAGCTTGGTCCTCTACTCAGATGACCTAACTTCCCGTGCCCCTTCCTTCAATTTTCTCCCTTCTCCTTTTCGTTGTACTAGACCCTTAATATGACCTTACTATTCTTTTTTTATTCGTTTCTCCCTAAACTTCTCCCGACCTTTACCTTACTAACCATTTTTAGTTCTATAAAACCTCCATAATCTTAGTCTTTTGCATCTTTCTTTCTATCAGAGGTATTCTTATCTATTTAGATTATCCCACCTAAACCCTTTTCGTTAGTAGTAATTACTTTTCAGTCTTTTCTTTTTGTCACTTCTGAAACATTTCTTTTCTTGTTATGTTTGAAATTGATGCCCCTAACCCTTAAAGCCTACTTACCTTTTATTTCCCCTATCTAGCAACTTTCCTCCATCTACACCTTTCACTAGCCTCCCATTTTCATCTTATTCTCAATTGAGAGAAGAAACCATAATTGAGTTAGAGAACAGTTGTGGGAGAAAGTCCTATCACTTCTTTATAGTATACCCCTTGTGAGTTTGTAGAGGTTTTGTTAACTGAAGACAACTTGATATTATTTTAGTTTTGCAACTTATTAAAGCTGGAGCGAGTGAAATCCTTAAAGGAGGAGCATGGCACAATCAAAGCATTCCATTATTCCTCTAATTATAGAAGCGAGGTACCAACTTTGATCATATCAAACATGAGAGTATTATCTAATGGATAAACCTATATAGAGCCCCCTTGAGGATTAGTCTACCAAATTATTATTTGTTATCAAACTATGTAAGAAAAACAAGTGTGTATGGATGAAAGGATATATTAGGAAGGGAATCAATTGTGTGTGACTGCATTTAAACGTTGAACTAAAGAAGGAATTGCCTGATACTACAATAATACTTAGGCTTGGTGAAGCGGATGCACTCATTGAAGTATGGTTTTTAAATCAATAGAAATTTTTTTTGAAAATCTAGGGGAAGCAGTGGTATGAGATTGGAAGAAAAGTTAAAGGAGGTGATTACAATAAGCTGATGGAACTGTAAGTGTGTGAGAATATGTATGTTATAAGTAATTCTCTTGAAAGGATCCTAAAAGATTGCATTACAGTTCATAATAAAGGGAATGAATTGAAGGATCTTGATAAGGCTAGCTACAATCTTGTAAGTTAAAGAGATGGAGTAGGTGAGGAGGATAGTTAAAAATTGGAGGGAGCTCCTACCTTATAAGATGAAGACAAAGGTAATGCATTACTAGTGAATTAATTAGATAACGATGTAAGTAACACTTTTTAGGTGAATCCAGACATTAATGGGTCAATTAGTAAGTGCTTTTAACTTGATAATAAAAAAGGGAGGAGGAGTAAAGCTAAAGGGGGCAAAAAGAATTCTCCTTAAATTTCATAGGTATCTTAAAATGTTAGGGGCATAAATAGCCTTATTAAAGAATAATCCCTTCGGGATTCATTTTGGAGAATAAACCAATCATTATTGGCAAGTCAAAAACAAATTTAAACAGTGAAAATGCTATAGAACTTAGGCAGTAAGGGAAGCATTGGGATTTTGTATCTAACCCCCATTATCACCATTATGGTCACATTATACTTGTTGTGGATACAAGAGGTGTGAAGGTAGATGTCATTAGCTCCAACGATAAGAACATCCATATTTTAGATAATTTTTGTTGTAAAATATTGTTATTGTCATCATTTTTATGTATGGATCAAACTAGAGCTTTTAGAGGAGAATATTATGGTAGGTACTTCATAAATTACATCACCAAGTTAACTCTCCTTGGATTATCGTAGGTGATTTAAATTGGGTATACTATAGAACCTGTTGGGAATTGTTGCTTTAGGAACTTCAATAATGACCTAAAGGAATGTGTTGTAGGGATCGAAGCAATAGAATTAATGTTCAAGGGATTCTATTATACTTAGAGCAATAAACAAGTTGATATGTGGCATATTATAAAGAAATCAGAAAGAGTAATGGTCGATAATGAATGATTGTCAAAATTACCTCAAAGTAAATTATGAAATCTAATCACTTCCCTATTGTGATCAAGATTTATTATCCAACTCTAAAAGAAGTTTTCCTTTTAGATTCAATAATTATCTAGTTGAGGATGCTAACCTTGGACAAACTATAGTGAAAGGGCTAGCATGCCTGTTCAAGGGAACAAAACTTGTGCGTGCATAAGGAATTGGTCAAAGTTAAAAGATTAACAAAAGAAACTCAGAGGCATATGGTGCTATAATACATTCCAAACTATTACTTAAGAAAAAATTGAGGCTAATGTAAATTATTGCTTTAGGTATCTCCTTCCTTGTAACTCTTCAATGATCAGATTGCGGAGGGATATGTAATTTTGTTGGTATGATTATTATAGACGCCGGTATATGTTCTTTGCTACTGAAAATATAAATATATCATTCTTATTGTTATTTTGTGATGTATAGGTACTGATACAGTTGGATGCATAAGAATTCCAGTAGCGTTTACTAGTATTTTTGGGTATCGGTCATCTTATGGGGCTGTATCTACAGTTGGTGTTCTTCCAGTTGCACAAAGTTTAGACACTATTGGTATGTAATAAAATAATCATATATGTTGTATTAGGGAGCAAAGTTGTTCATGTCGATTAGCTATTCCACTTGGCTTTCTACTTGTGCTTGCCACAATTAAAGGGAGTGATTGGTTGACGAGCTCAAATTTTATGCTTATGCCTTGACAAGATGCTTCATAGATATGCTTCCAGGATTGGAAATGCCACATCTATAATTGCAAGTCAATGAACATAGTTGATGGTTTTCTTGATCTATCCATAATTTTCCTTTTGAAGTTGAGGAGTTGTGTATGTGGCCCCTACTGAAAATATGGGTGTCTAGTTCCTTGCTTGTAAGAATGAACATAAGCAGAAAAATGAAAAACAAAAGAAAGAATTCATCTTATATTAAATACGAATTCTCTTAATATCACTCCCGGTGTTTATTTTTGGGGACAATCCATGTTAAAGGTAACATTGACAGAAGTATCTCCTTAGATTTGGCTAAGCTACATAACCATGTTATAGATTTGACCAAACTATATGTGCACATTCTAGGACAAAAGTCTATGTTTCATCTCTATCTATGCATCTTTAGATGATTCTCTATTGTTTGGTCTTCTAGTATACTATTGATGATCGTGCCATACTCTTTACTTATATGGAAACTATATACATTTATCTTGATTTTAGTTAGTTGTTTTAGGCAATTGTCAAACTTTTTGGGTATGTTGAAGTTGAATTGATGCTACCTTTTGTTGATTTCACAAGGAGGTTTGAGCCCCTTAAGTAGGACTTTAGGAAATTACCCTTTTTTGTTCTTTTAACTTACCAAATAGTCAAGATTTTATGCTTCTGCTATAGAAAATTGTGAGCGCATAATGCCTTTGTAGGCAATAATAATATTTGTTCTCCAAACAAGTGTGGTCGATACATTTCACATGTTTGCTAGCCAAACAACACTACTCACTACACCTTAAATGTCGCTCGCTAAAGAATACAACTCACTATTGATTCTATATTAGTAATGTCAATGGGCAACTTCAATTAGATGTGATGCAGCCAAGTCTGAAACCTACTTTTTACTCATCTTACCTATAAAATGGAAAGGTTTTGACAACTAGAGTTGGAACTTGGAGAAGTGATTGACCTCTTAAACTCTAACTTTTTGATGTTAGATGTCTACTGGTATTCATTGATTTTTTGATCTTGCTGCTTATGATGGGTTTAGAAATCTTGTTGGAAGAGTATTTAGACCTTCGCAATTCCTATTTCTCCTTGCAATGCTATTTGTCTTTTGCTTTATTGCTTTTTTCTTGAGACTTGCCGTTGTTCCAGCTTTTTATATCCTTCCTTGGTTATTTGTTTATCGTCAGCAACCTTTCAGGATGGTTTGTGTGTGATCCTTCTATATTACACCAAGTTGGATGCACTATACTTCAGCTTAATGTTGTAGAACCTAGAAGGACCAAATGTCTTCTATTTGCTGATGATCTCTTTCAGTTTTATAAGGTTCCCTAGCATAAGACTTTTTCTATTATTACCAAAGTAATTGAAAAGCTCTCTATATATAAGTTGCCTCAAATTTGCATTTTTCAGCCTTTACCTACTATTTTTACTTGCTTAACGATTGATTTCTTGTCACTTTCAGTGTTCCTTTTCACTTGACGATGAAATGCTATTGATTTGTTGATAATAACATATAGGTGCTACCATTGTATTCGTGTTGAAGTTGATATATAATTTGTCGATTGAGCAGATGAGCATCCAAAGCATATAAACCTTAGTGAGCATATTGCCAAAAATGTTTCAAGTCTAAAAAGGTTTGATGAAAACTCTACAAAAGTGCAAAATGGAACATTTGCTTTAAAAGCTTTGTCTTCAGTGATGATTTCACTACAAACGTAATTTACAACTGTAAATTAAATTACTATGTTTGGAAGAACAAGTTCCATGGATCATTGCATCTCCCCATTTTCTTAGTCTTTTTTATCATTTGATGTGAGTTTGAGTATAGTGAACATTTCTAGCTAAGTTCCTAGTAACATATGTGTCTACAGGGATTGAATCCAATTGAGTTGTTTATCATTAGACACATCAATTTGAATCATATTTTTGAAGGAAATATATATGTGCAAGTCAACTAGTTAATATTGTAATTGTAAGAAAGAATGATATTCTAACATCATGCTTTCATCTAAATTAAGAATTTTTAACTTCATTCTTCTCTCTGAACTTGTTGAATGTTAAGGTCCAAGGGTGCTAGGAATTGAGGTGCTAATCATTAGAAATTAGAAGATGAAATCATATTTGTGAATGCTAGGAGTTTGCACTAGTTAATTGGTTTATTATGTAATTATAAACAACAATAATATTGTTGTTGCTTTATAAGAATCAAATGAGGTGTAGTATGAAGAATATTGTGTTATGCTGAATGTTTATACTAAGATATACATGTTCTTAATTTCTAAATACTTGGTTCTTTCTTATCAATTCATACTTCTTCTTCTTAAGCTTTTTCGTTGGACCATTAATTGATTCTTTTGTCATTCTCACCCTTGACTAGGACAATCTCCAACTTATGCATTTAGAATGAAGTAATGATATGAATATCGTATCGTATCATATCTAGCAAAAACTAGTACAAATTTGCTTTTCACTAGAATAGGTTGTATCAGAGAATTTTTTGTTGTATTAGCCGATATTGGCCAATACACCAAAATATCAAAAATACTAGGTCAAATTTGTAACTTAAAAAATTTTGAAAGGTTAAATTAAAAATATTCCTTTTATGTCTAAATTTTTGCAACATAGAATTATTCTTAAAAAATAGTTTTTATGTATAAAACGCAATTTCTTATGTTAATTTTGAGTTATTAAATCAACATTTTAAATATTTTTTAATTTTAATTATAATATGAACTAATTTAATTATATAGAGGAATTATTTTATAATTTTGCAAAAATTAATGCATAATGTTATTTGGTATTAATGAGTACTGGTACTACGTCGTACTAGTACCAAAATTGGTACAAGCTGTACTCTGAATTTTTTTAAGAACTTGATCTCTATATTAAATGCCTATTGGCTACTTTTATCCTTTAAAATACTTTTCTCCTTCAAATTTTAATATTTCTTTTTTAATTTTAATATTTGTGTTTAATTTATTTATCAAACTTTCCTTATTTATTTATCAGTATTTATCTGCTTTAGGTATATAACATAAGCATGTAGATTTAATTTGGGTGTAATAAAAAAATAGAATAAAATAGGGGTATAATTACTAAGGGCCCACCCTTATTTTTAATTTTTAATTTTTGCTTTTAAATTTTAATAAAAATTATTTATTTATTTATTTAATTTATTCCCAATTTTATAACATATGAAGTTTTAGTTTTATAATCTAATTTTATTATTAAATAAATAAAAATATTTAACTATTTAATATTAATTGCTAATAAAAATTCTTAATTATTCAATTTGTTAATGTTAAGATCCTTAAAAGAACGTTATATAATTTATATCTTTTAAAGATAAATTTTGTAATTGGAGATTAAATTTTAATTATATAAATTTGAGAGATTAATTTAAAAAATTATTTGAAATGGTATACAATATTGATCAATATTGGTACTATACTGTACTAATACTAAACCAGTATTTGGTACAACATTCATAATATTGGTTTGAAGCCTTGGTTACTGTTCATGTAACAGTTGGATTTGTTTTGTTGCTTTCTAGATATAAATTCAAATCAAATCATGGAGAATGGGTTAAATCTGCATCACCCAATTTAGCATCTGAAGTTGCCAAGAATATCCATCTAGCAATTAATTTGACATACAATAATGTAAAAATGTTATTTAAGGTCAGAACAGAGTTGTTGGCAACCCTTTATGGCCTTTTAAAGGTACCTTCCCAAGAGGAGCTTTAAGATTTTACATTTTAGCTGCAGTATTCAACTTGAAAATGTGCTATGAACTTGTTCAAAAAATTGTGACGCCATAAGGTGGGTCTACTTTGAGGCAAAAAAGATATAGCAACAGCATTTTTTGGAACTTTATAAATGCTAGGAAAAGAAACCAAAATAGGAAGGTTGTGTTTCAGAGTCTGGAATATATTAAATGGCCAAATTCATATTTTGCTCTCATGTCCTAAATCCTTTCCCTTCTTTTGCAGGGACAATAAAATACTAGTTATTCCTACAGTTGCAGATCCTCGATCACAACTCAACTCAAAGAAAACATATTACACCGAATGGAATGAAAGAGCATTGATGCTGTCAAGCATTGCACGCATATCTGGATGTTGTCAGGTAAATTGGTGGTCAACTTTTAGCTTTCATCCTTGGGTTCAATTTGTTTGGCTGACTATTTTTGATGTATGGTTTAAATGTTATTGTCAGGTTGCCATCCCATTAGGAAAGCATGGCAATTTTTCCATTTCTATTTCTTTTATTGCATACCATGGAGGGGATAAGTTTCTTCTTGATACATTGTTCGATATGTACTCTTCACTTCAAGAACCAGCCAACATTGCTTCCAATTCAACACCATTTCCAGGTACAAATGGAGACATAGACATTTCTGAGATCTTGAAAGAAAAGGTTCATCACCAGCAATATCTTAATGTGACTGGCGGTGCTAATTTAGGAAACTTTTCGCATAAATGTCTCCAATTCTTTATTGTTCTCAAAACATTTACCCATGTTTTCTTTCTAGTTGGCTGAAGTCCTTGATTTGTTTGCCTTTTGGTATCATGCATAAAATGTGTCTTCTCAATGTAGCAAAAGCCTTCTCTTTTTTTAAATGTTAAATTTAAAATTACATATTAGAGTTTCATGGGTGTTTTACTATTTTAATTTTACTTTTAACTATATAAGTATTTGTCGGAAACAATCTCTCTAACAATTAGGATAAGGTTGCATATTATTAAACTTCCCCAAATTTCGCGTTTCTGTGAGACTTTTACTTGGTTATTATTGTTATTGTTGTTTAACTATACACGTATTTAGGAGTTGGGAAATAATGTATTTTATTTTTTGGAATATATACTTTTGGCAAAATTTTTAATATATTCAGGGAATTGAGGTTTTTATTCCCATAAGCTTCTTAGTTCTATCCTCAAACCCATGATATTTGGTACAATGTAATGGAAGGTGTAATGTATTCATGACTACATTGCATAAG
>JANVCL010400439.1:0-12990 GCA_026546855.1 Erythroxylum incrassatum
TCATTGTCAATAACACCCGAGTCATGTGCTTCTTATCCTAATCTTGCTGATTTTGAAGAGTTACTACTTGATGGGAGCAGAAGAAAAAAAAAGTCGGCTGATAAAGAGAAACAGAAAAGACAGTATTTGAGAAGTGGTCTTTGCGTAAGTGACGGAAACTGAATTAAAAAATAGCTTTCTAAAAAGCTAAAATTTAGGTTTTTTTGAATTAAAAAGTTGTATTTGAATTTTTAAAAAAGTTATTTCTACGTCAGGCCTGCTTTTGAAAATTATAACAAAACACTTACTTTTTTTAAAATAGCTTTTGCAGTAGATAAAAATATTTTTAGACTCTCTAAAAGTTGAACCAAACGGAGGCTTGGTGCAGTATGATGCGCTTCTCCTTAATAAAGTTTTAAGGCCTAGAAAAGAAAAGGTTGCTACATTTTTTCTGACGACTATGAATTACTAAAACAGTACGAAACTAAGTTAAATATATGTTCAGCTTATACCCTTTTATTACAAGTATTCCACCTTCTCTTTTTTAATTAGTAACTAAATCCATCCTTTTCTTATCTTGAGCAGGGAGCTTCACCTTTAGCTAATTTTCCTGTCGGTGAGAACTCAAAATCGTTGCAACAGAATGAAGTCAATTGCACACATTAAGACCTAGATTTGAAGTCAAACAAGGCCTCTACACAATTAAACCCTAAACAGGAAGGTTGACAAATTGTTTGTCACTCTAATACAATTTGTTGGGCATAATTCGTGCATTCTTGCAAAGTAAATTTTTTAAGGACTCAAAAGGCATCTTGCTCCTAATGCAATGGAAGTAAGAGAATTCAGTCCTCCCAAAAACTACCTCTATGAGAGATATAATCCTCCACACAAGAGAGAAGATGTTGTTATGGCGCCTCCTCACATTAATCTGGGTAATGACTGATAGACAATTAGGCCCCAAATTTTAAGAAGAAAAGGATTAGTGGGGAAGTTGACGCAAATGGACCACAATCTGATTTGGGAGGTAACATTGTAGCGGCAAATTGCAATCCCATTATTCACCCACCACAAATGAGATCACAAGTTGATATGGAAGCTATTAGGGAAGTGGTTTAGGAACCATACGAGCCTAGTTTAAGATAGCATGGCCATCCAAAACTTCACAAGCCTTATCGATATTAGATTGATCAAGAGAATCCTTATCCTCGAGGCCATATAATTTCCAAATTCATCTTGTTTTCTAGTGAATATGGTTAATCCACTATTGAGTACGTCATTAAACTCACTATACAATGTGGAGAATTAGCAAATTATGAAAACTTCAACTACTTTAAGCTTAGGTTGTTCCTGAGTTCCTTAATTGGGAATGCCTTTTCATGGTATGATTTATTAGTAGAAATGGAAAGATTATTTCACACTTAGTTTTTTAGAACTGAATATGAAGTTAGCTCAACAGAGTTGTTGAGAGTAACTAAGAAGAGTGATGGGAATGTTGATATATTTATCACTATTTTTAAAAAAATAAGAAGCCAATGTCGGATCACACTTTTAAAATTAAATATATGAAGTTAGTTCAAAGAAAGCTAGACATTGAATTATGAAGAAATTTCAAGGCATGGAGTTTCGTGATTTCTACGAGTTGGCAGTGAAAGCCTCTAAATAGGAAATGTTGGACCCCGATCTTTTAGTGGAATTTAGAAATATTAAATGAAATTTAATGAGTGTTTTTGTATATGAATTGTGTTTTAGAAGAAATTGTGTCTTAAGGAAATTAATGAGAAAAGAATCGTTTGGTTTTGATGACTTTGATATTTGAGTAGATTTATATGGGTTATGAGAGTAAAGTAAATGAGTTGTTTGAAATGGAAGTTGAAAATTAAGAAACAAAGAGAAAAAGTGTGAGAATATGAAGAATTGAGAAAGTTTGAATTTTTGGAGTAGAGAGTTGATTTTTTGATTTAGGTAGATTTTAAGAAAATGATCTTCTTGAAAATTTTAGCTTCTATTGAAAGCTTTCTGTCGCCATGAAGTATGACAGTTTTCGATGTCGGGATTGAAAGTTATGATCTTTCGAAGTTAAGTGTATTTCGCTTTGTGTTTGGAAAAATGTTCATAGGGTAAGTTTGCATGTACTGCGCTTTGAGGCCAATCGCCGTACTGATGTGGTTTGAATTAGAGTAAGTGGTCTACATGAAAGTTATAGAGGAATTGCATAGTTTAAAATGATGTATAACATGTTATTTTTTGGATGTGGGAATTGGAAGATATGAAATTTGAAAGTCTGGATATTGTATAGGATGGCGATAATAGGGCAGAATCTTTGAATGAAAAATTGACCTAGTTAGAAGTTAAATTTGCCTTTAAGTGCTTCATGAAAGTTTTAGATTATGTTTTGATCTTTCCATTGATGTAAAGTTTGCAATTTTTGGACTATGGAATAGGAAGTTATGATTTTTGGAAGTTTTGTTGCTGTTTTGAGATGACAATAGAGGCAGTAACTTTGATTGGGTTTTTGATCCCTTTAGAGATGGAATTGATTTTCAAGTTCTTCATGGAAGTTGTAAAGCTTCCTTGGAGCTTTCCATTGATACCAAATTTGTCAAATTTGGAGTTTTGGATCAAGAGTTATGATTTTTGGAAAATTTGGTTATATGTATATAATTGAAGTTCTGTTATTCTGTTATTTTGCTTCTAATCCGATCCTTTTGCAATCTTTTGCTTATAATTTCTCCGTCCGACATTCGATTGATTTAGTTTTTGAAGTGTTGGATTCCTAATACAATTATCTACATCTTCATGGGGAAATTTATAATTTATGAGATTAAATTGAAAGAGATTGATTTAATCAAAGTGAGTTGTGAAATTTTCTGAACATGGTTCAGTATTTTGAGAAATTCGTGATCTGTGGAGATCCGATTGAATTGATTTTGAGGCAAAATAAAATAGAGATTTGGGGATACAAATCATATGAAGGAATTGAATTTTAATTTAGTCCCTAAGACTTTCAATTTCTGAATTGAAATCGGGTGTAGTGTGCAGTCTTGGATTAGAAAAATCTGAAAGTATTTTGGCCATAATTTTTGATCTAGTTATCCAAATTAGGTGATTTTTGATTTGGATTAAACTAGATAAATAGGAGTACAATTTGTCTTAAGAAAGTGAATTTTAATTTAGTCTCTAGGAATGTCAATTTTTGGATGGAAGTAAAGTGCTGGAAAATGTTTTAGCATAATGATAGTCCGAGATGTTTGGACTATAACTTTTGGTGTAGTGTATCAAATTAAATGATTTTGGTGGCATTATAAAATTAAGACAATGAGGAACATTTCTCTAGAAGAAAGTTTTGGCAAATTCCTTCATTTTAATGGTTAGAAAAATGTCCTAATGTAAGTATGAATTGAAGTAAAGTTCAGGGGCAATTTTGGGAGTTCACTTAAAGGGTTAAGTTATAAGGCATAGATGGAGGGGCATATGGGTCATTAACCACTCATTAAATGACATGGCATTATAAGAGAATGGGTCTATCGTTTTTGAGAGAGCAAGTCAGGACACTTAAGAGAAAATGAGAGGGAAAAAGAAAGAAGGGAGAAAGGAGAAGAGATAAGCAACTTCGGTGGAGATGGAGAAGAAGAAAGAAGGCTAGAGTTTCGGATTTCTTGAGTTGTAGTGTATTCATTTCGGAATGTAAATAAATGCTGAAATTGAGTATGGATTTGAGTTTGTGTATGATTATGGCATTGGATTATGTAAGTAAATTATGGTTAGTATATATGAATGTGAATGTGATTAAGATATGAATGTGATTATATTATGTGTTCCAGACGAGAGGTCTGAGGATACTGATTTGTGATTAAGATTAATGAAGTGTTTTAGGTATAGGATTGTGTTTGTATGATGGGATTCCGGAAAAGAGGTCCGAGGAATTGTGTGTTTTGATTTGGATTATTAGAAGTGTGTTTTAAAAACCCTTTGCAGATTTTGGGTTCTATAAAATACGGTCGTTATGCTGTCGAAATTTTTTATGGCAAAGAAAGAATAAGAATAAGAATAAGTTTGGTAAAGACGAGATTGAGTTTAAGACGAATTTTATGAATTGAGTATTATTTGAGGATGAAATTTCCGGTAGGGAAATTGCATGGATTTGTTTGTTTTGAATAAGATTGAATAAAGAGAAAAGAATTGAATGATATAAGAAAAACAAAAGTTATACCGGATTTCAGATAGTTTTAGTCTTAGGGTTTCTAACGCGACGCTTTTCTAAAATTTTTCGTTACCGGATGTCGGACATGTGTTTCGGGTCGACGGAACCGTTTGTTCGCTTTCGTTTGTAAATCCAATTCTTTGATTTTGATTATGTTTTTATTTCCGTTTGTTTGCTCCGAGTTTCCGATTCGATTCGATTAGTTTCGCTTCGCGATCCGTTCATTGGTTTCGATTTGTTTTTCGATTCGCGATTTGTTCATTACTTCGTTTGGTTCGCTTTTCGTTTGTTTCTGCAATTTGTGCTACGATTTGCCGATCCGTTCGTTTGATTTTGTATTTCACCTTTCGATTCTCCAATCTTTTGTTTTCCTTTTTTGTTTTGTTCCCAGTTGGGGTCCGGTTCTGAGATCGGGTCCCAACAGCTTATCGTTTGATGATTGTTTGAAAATTTTGTCAAAAGTGTTGGAAAATGCGAAGAAGCTAATTTAGTTTTGAATTAAGAAAAGTGTCATTTTATGGTCCAAGAGGGGATTGTATTGGGTCATTTAGTTTCAAGTAAAGGTATTGAGGTTAACAGAGAAAAAGTGGAAGTAATTGAAAATTTGCCCCCACCTACTTAAGTAAAAGATGTAAGAAGTTTTCTCGGACATGTTGATTTTTACTGACGGTTCATCAAAGATTTTTCTAAAATAGCAAAACCTCTAACACGTTTACTTGTCAAGGATGTACCTTTTGAATTTAATGAGGATTGTTTGAGTGCTTATTATAGGTTGAAAGATGTTTTAGTTACAACTCCAATTATGCAGGCACCTGATTGGGATCTTCCATTTGAAGTAATGTGAGATACAAGTGATCATCCTTTGGGAGCTGTTTTGGGACAGAGAAAAGACAACAAGCCTTATGCCATTTATTATGCTAGTTGTACTTTAGATAAGGCTCAGATCAACTACGCTACCACAGAAAAAGAATTTTTAGCAGTTATTTTTGCTCTTGAACCATTTAGGTCTTACCTCATTAATTCTAAAGTAGTTGTCTTTATAGCTCATTCAGCTATACGACATCTACTGAAGAAGAAGGACTCCAAGCCACGTCTTATCTGATGAGTCTTATTACTGCAAGAATTTGATCTAGAAATTAAAGATAAAGCTGGTACTGAGAATGTGGTAGCTGATCATCTTTCTAGGATTACTATTCCCAGTGAAGATTTTCTAATTGATGATTCCATTCCGGGAGAACAACTGTTGGCTATATCTTCTCTTGCAACACTGTGGTATGCAAATTTGGTTAATTACATCATTGGTGGACTGTTCCCACTAGAGATTACTTATCAGTAGAAGAAGAAACTCATTTTTTATGCCAAATATTATGTGTGGGAAGAACCATTACTGTATAAATATTGTGGAGATGGTATTTTCAGATGATGCTTGCCTGAAGATGAAATCTAGAGTGTTCTTCACCGTTGTCATTCGACAATTTACAGTGGTCATTTCGGTCCAGATAAGACAACTGCCAAAGTTCTCCAAGCAGGATTTTTCTCACCTACTTTGTTCAGTGATGTGAAGAAATATGTGGCTACATGTGATAATTGCCAGCGATTAGGAAACATATCAAAGCGAGATGAGATGCCACAAACTGGAATATTGGAGGTTGAATTGTTTGATGTTTGGGGAATTTACTTTATGGGTCCATTTCCTAATTCCCATAACAATCTCTACGTTTTAGTGGCAATAGATTATGTTTCAAAATGGGTAGAGGCAGTTGGAACTTCCACGAATGATGCTAAGGTGGTAATCAAGTTCTTGAAGAAACATATATTCACTCGTTTTGGAATTCCAAGAGCCCTTTTGAGTGACAATGGTATCCAATTTTGTAATATACCCCTTAACACTCTTTTACGAAAATATGGTGTCTTTCACAGGATCGCTACACCATATCACCCTCAAACAAGTGGCCGGTTGAAGTTTCTAATCGAGAAATAAAAGGTATTTTAGCAAAGACAGTTGATAAGTCAAGGAAGGACTGGTCTTTAAAACTTACCGATGCTTTTTGGTCCTACCGTAAAAGTTTTAAAACACCTTTTGGTATTACACCATATAGGATTGTGTTCAGCAAATCATGTCATTTACCAGTGGAGTTAGAACACAAAGCCTATTGGGTTGTCAAAACTTTAAACTTTGGCATGAAATCTACTAGTGAAAAGAGGGCAATGCGATTGAATGAGTTGGACATTTTGAGATTAGAAGCTTATAAGAGTTCTCACCTGTGCAAGGAAAAGACCAAGCTTTGGCATGACTAACATATTACCAAGAAGCGTTTCGATGAAGGTGATTTAGTTTTGTTATTTAACCCTCGTGTTCGTCTTTTTCTAGGTAAACTCAAGTCCAGATAGTCTGGTCCATTTTGAGTTCTGCAAGTGTTTCCACATGGCGTAGTCGAGGTCTAGGGTGAAGTTTCGGGAGCTTTTAAGGTTAATGGCCAACGCCTAAAACCCTATCTTGCAAGACATCCCTTAGGTGCCATAATGACTTTGGTAGTTTCTGAACCACAACAACACTGATATAATTCAACGATTTGCTCACACCATTTAATGAGCTTTGTTTATACACATTTGTTTAAGTTATTTCTTTCACATTTGATTTGTTTATTTCAAGTTTGTACAAGTAAAAAAAATCCGTGACTTCCATGGTCTACCCGTGTGAATTCATACGACCGTAGGTAAGAACTGATTTTCACCCGAAAGACACACAGGCTGCCCGTGTGAATTCACATGGCCTATGTGTCTCCCTGCTTCCCAATTTCAATTCCCGCCAGAAAGAAACATGGTCTGACCGTGTAGATTTGACGCTCTTCAACTTCAGCATCGTTTATAACCTCTTCTCTTCTCTTTCTCTCTTTCAATTGCGTTTCTTTTTCTTTCTTCTTTCAAAACTTTAACCCTAAAAATCACATTCTCTACTCTTCACTCCATCATCATCTTAAACCTCACCTCCATCACCCAAACCGACTTTTACCTCCATTTTTACCATCTCTCTATTCCTTATTCATTTTCCTTAATCCTCTTTCTTCTCTTCAACTCCTTCACCAATGGGACCTAAGAGGAGTAGAATCACACTTGGCGGGTCAAGCTCAAGACACGCGCAATCGTCTCGACCACCACGACAAATAGGTAATTCCAATCCTTTTGGTTTATTTAATGGCGATGATTATGCTATATACGAAAAATTGAAAGATAAACCTCTAATTATAACTAGGTATTATGATGAGAGCACTTTGAGTGACTTGGATTTATTAGCTGATATTTATAAACTGTTTGAGGCTATTGGTTTGAGAAGGATTCTAGATGTTAGGTGCTCAACGTATTCGAACATAGCCTTGGAATTTTTTAGTATAATTTATGTTTAAGTTACTAATGGGCATGCTTCTCAAGTAGGCAAGATATCCTTTCAACTTTTAGGAAACCGACACACTTTAACCTTAGATGAATTTAATGCCATTTACTCCCTTCTTATTGGCTTAGCCATCATTCATCGTAGGGTTCCCCCTAGCTTTAACTGATTTCATTTTTGGTCTCGAATTGCTAATGGCCCGTCCTATAACCCTAGCTCTTCCAAGGCCACTTACATAAAAAATCCTTGCCTTTGTTATACTGATCGCATTTTATCTAGTGGGATTTTCGCTAGAGAAGATAACAAAAACGTTGTTCGATCCCCTGAATTGTATTTTTTATATGCTATATACCTTAGTGAACCTGTTGATGTTGGTTCTTTCCTAGCTTCTCAATTCCAACGTGTCGCTATTCAACCTACTAGGGGAATATCCAATGAGGTACCCCTTTGAGGCGTGCATTGTTAGGGAATAATAATAATTTTGATTAATAGTCTTGTCACCGAGCACTCTTTTGAGATGGAGAGGACAATGGGGAATGATCCTAATTTGTTTTTGAAACATTTGTTTACACTACTTTGAGTCCCAATTGATTTGAAGAAGTTAATTAATATCTATTGTGATTAAGGTTTTTTGAATCTTTAAGCTAAGCTTGGTAGAGATAGTGATTGATTAACTATTACTTGGAGCGAGTATTTGATTAAGTGAGATGCAACAAATTGTTTTTGTAGCACCCCTTATTGTAGGATACACACCGAGATGCCCGGAGGTCATGTCGATACATATCCTACGATAAGGGCGAGCTACGTTCGATCGCTACATTCATTTCATATGGCATCATATCATTTTCACTTATAAAGTATCATAAGAAAAACCACAATATTTTTAAAACCAGCCTTTCCTCATTTTGTTTCTTAAAACTGAAAGTCTACATTATGTCTTTCAACCTTTACAACATGTTCATCAACAAAACCTAGTACATAAGTACTACTTGAAAGAGGAAAATATAATAAATCTATCTAAGCCATCCAAAAGTCCCAAATGACTGACCTTTGAGCCATGACTTCTCTTGCCAAATTATAGTCTACACGACAATAGCGCCTTTTAGTAGCTAAAGTCGTCTCTCGGTCTTGAAAAGATAACGTTACAATTTTGATGAGTTTTGCGAACTCAATCAGGTAATTATCATCGATGATTCACTCAAACCACGCAACACATCAATTCACGAAACAATTATATCACACTTTGCATTTTACAAGAGTAACAGAAATTCCACTAAAGCATAAACAATTTTACATTCCACTCAATCAAACATACTTAACAGGATACATATGAAATGCTCAAGAGACACTTTTTCAATTATTACGTTATTATGATCGAGTGCCTGAACTGTCCCATATAGGGCTCATTAAATGTTGAGCCTAAGGTTCTGAATCACTTTTGAGGTTGAGGCTCAGTTTCACTCGTTGAGCTTTAAGCTCTAATCGATGGCTACTCTGGTCACAACTACCATTATCTGAATATGCATTCACGAATGGAATGCTTGTACCATAATCAATCACATTATAAAACACGTAGGTCTTCAAATTCACATTCAAGCAGCACTTCAATATTTCACTTCACATTACACACTCATCGGACCTCCTGTTCGGAATTCACAATCAAGCATATTCATTTATCGTTTGAAACATGAATTAAGCAAACAAATAATTAAGTGAGACCATCTAGGTTACTCACAAGCTGCTCCCAAAGCTAATGCCTAGAAGATCCGGTAATGCCTAGAGGTTGACATTCCAGTTGCTCCTCTATCATAATAATATACACGATATCACAATTTGCACAATCAAAAGTATCTAATAATGCATATGTATGAAAAGAATTATGTACAATACATGTTTATGATAATCCTGGGTAATTTCCATCACAAAATCGATGTCATATCAAAACTCATCTAAGTATAATTTATACTTAGGCTTATGCCTCACTAGAACTATTGAATTCACAATTCATTACTCATTTACTTACTTTTAAAAGTTTCCAGAACACCCTTTCAGGTCTACTATTCACATTCAATCAGAAGGTGAAAATGAGATAATTTGTTCAAACTCTCTTCTAGACAAGTGTTCCTATATCTCTTATCTTTCCATTGATACTAAAATCACTCAATTTGGTTCAATAATTTGGAAGATATGCCTCAAACATTATCGGGTTGTTCATATTCAAAAATAGTGTACTATGCCCAACTTCCATTCATAGATTAAAAATATTAAAGGCTGAATCATAATTGGACTTCTTGAGACAATTGGTAGGCCTATATCTTTAGGTTACCCCAAATCAAAAATAATCTGATTTGGAATTCTATAGATCCAAGTATAATCGAAATACTGAAGTATGTTCAGTGTAATAACCTCAGTTCATATTATTTAGAAGCACACTCACTGTACCCGTCCCACGTTTCTCACTCAATCTATCTCCCTTTATTTCAGAAGGCTACAATTTTTAGGTGGAGATGTAGAGCAAAGTCTTACGAGTCCAATGGTTCAAGAATCAAGTCATTTGAGTGTCTAAAGAAGAAGTTATGACCAAAAGAATCCAATCTATTTTTATCCTCAATCATACTGATCTTGTTTCGAGGAAACAACCATAACTCTCTCTAGAAAATTAAGGTGTTCTTTAGGTAGTTTGAAAGAGGACTTCAAGATCTATAACTTTCATGAAGACCTCGAAGACAAATTCTATCTTCTGTGTTTTCTTCTTCTTACTTTGTACCATCTCACTTTTGCATCGCCTCACTATTGCATAGTCTTACTTTTGCATCGCCTTACTTTCCTTCCATCTTAGTTTTTCCTTTCGTTTTAGTTTCCTTCTGTCTTAGTTTTTCCTTTCATCTTAGTTTTCCTTCCGTCTTATTTTCCTTCCGTCTTAGTTTTTCTTTCCGTCTTACTTTTCCTTCCTCTTAGTTTTTTCCTTCCGTCTTAGTTTTCCTTCTTTCGTAGTTTCCTTCCGTTTTAGTTTCAAAAGTTCTAAATCACTCACTATACTCTCTAGAGTATCTCTACTTATAGAGATCATAACTTTCAGCTCAAATGTACAAAATTTTCATACTATATACCATTAGAAAGATAAAAGAAAGATCCATAACTTTTATGAAGGCCATTTCATCAAAATTTATGTAGATTGGTCCAAAAATTTCACGGAAGTTTCAGATCGAAATCATTACTATTTCAACTCCAAAATCACTTTCACAACACCTAATCACTGATAATCTTTCAAAAACTAAATTAACACTATAACCAAAATTTTTCAACCCCAACAACACAATATTTATAAATATACACATAAATGCCATTTTCCATGCAGATGATAGTAACTCATTAAATTTATTTCATAACTCCCCAACTCTAAAGGATTTATTCTCTACTTACCAGCTGAAAACTCCAAAATCTTCACTTATCTTCAAGCCCTAAAATCTATACAATTTACATATCTCACTGTGTATAATGACCAGCTTTTGGTTTTTCTTAGGGTAGAAGACATAAATAGCAAAGTGGGTTTAGTGTAGGAAAGGAAAAGCATAGAAATATCTTAGAAGGTGTTTGATGGAAAACTCTGTGCATGGGAAGAAAACTTGAAAAAGATGACGATGAACAAGGAACTTAAACATATAACTTAACCTTTCAACTCTCAGAGAATAGTAACCTACTTCTAGAAAAAGTAAAAAAAGCCTAAGTGACACTTGTCACTTTCCTAATACCTAAGCTCTAACTTAGTTTCTTATGAAACTATCTCCCTTAAACTTTCATCTTCATAATCCAACTATCTCCAAATCTTCTTTTGATTTCTTTTTCCTATTTTCTATAATTTTCCAAAATTTATTCCCAAATTCACCAAAATTTATAAATACCATATTCTTACTAACCAATAGAATATCCAATATAAATAAATTCAAATTATCAAAACTTCTGAAAATCTCAACTCAATCTAATTATACCCGGAATTATTCATGAATGCATGTCCAATTATTTTCATGTGCAACAACTTCACTATTCATATGTATGTGTATGACATATTATGCATGAACATAGAAATGCATTCCTAACTCTCATTAATCACTCACATTTACTATTTTAACCTTCCCATAAGTAATGGGATGTTAAAATTTTGCTTGATTTTGTGATCTTACCTTTAAGTCGATGTTCTTGATATATTTTAGCTCTATTTTGTCATTGTTTTTACATTGAATGATGTTAAATTGCCTTTAGTTTTTGTGAATTTGGTACTACTCCTTTGTTTTTGGTATTTGTAGATCTTTTGGGAAGATAATGAAGTAAACTCGAGGAATACACGGTCTACCCATGTAAAAACACACAGCCTGTGTTAAGTAGCAATTAAAAGTTGAAGGGCCGAAAGAAAAACGATCTGACCGTGTAGATTCACATAGACTGTGTCCTTCATAACGAGAACACATAGCCAGACCTAAAAGAAACACGGTTTGACCATGTATATTCACATGGTTTGTGTATGATAGTTTTTCCTGACAGTTTTCGATGATTAAAAAAGGAGTTTTTGGGGGACGAGATTTTTTGGGAGAGGGTTGAAGTGGGAGAACAGGAAGGAGGAGGAAGACAAAAAGTAATCAAAGAAAAATGAAAACTTGGAGATTGAGAAATCTAGATTCAAGAAGCAATTGGAGTTTCTTCTCCTCCTCTTTCCATTTATTATTTATCTTTAATGTTCACGTTTATGGTTTTACACTTTAGTTGAATTTATTCATGATTCTGTAACTTCACTTATTCTGGGATGTTTGTTTCAACTTGGAATTTATGTGTTAAACCTTATGCCTTTACTTCTAAATTCAATGTTGGCTTAGTAAAGTAATTTAATCCAATGTTGATTTGATCTTTCTAATCTAGGGTTTCCATCTGAATAATGATAGATGTTAAACTACGTACTGAAAAGTGATGTTTAATGTCTGAATTACTATATTAGACTTAATTGAAAGAATATCTACAAATAGAATTCTCCATTATGAGTACTTGAGATTAACTATTGTGTTCACCGGTTGGATTCGATTTTGGTCTAGAAAACTAGTTTAAAAATTGGAATCAACACGTTAATTAATTCTAAAGAATTAATTGATAAGAGTGGGTTAATGTACTTGGATCAATATTTTACTTTATAAGGATGACATGATTTCTTTATTGAGATGAATTCCTAGAATATTGGTTTAAATCCTGTTAATTGTGTATTGACATTTCTCTCACAAATGAAATTTCATATTGATTGAGCCAAGTTTATACTATAAATTGGCCTCACTTTCTTAACTATTTATGCACTTGTTGACTCCTAATTAATTATTTTTGTGTTTAATTTGGTTCTTCATATCGAACTTTCATAATTTGCAAATTGCAAGTACTTTGTCAT
>JANVCL010400538.1:0-12977 GCA_026546855.1 Erythroxylum incrassatum
AGGCAACAAGGAATGGAGTCAAAGCACAGAATCAGTATCCAAGATATCCTTGAGTACCTCAAGTCTAAGGATACTTGTACCATTGCTATGATGAGATTATCACTGACATTAGAATAGGACATCCATATGATGATCTCATAGTAAGTCATCCAATGTACTTACTACCTCAAGTAAGCATTCACATCTCAACTTTAAACATCTCATCTTTACAGTTTCTGAGATCTACTGCTTGATCAAATCAAGGAGTTTGGCATGTGCTAGTCTATCCGGATTAACGATGTCCAATCTCATTAATCCTATGACTAAGGATAATTTAGATACTGACATAATTGCACATGATAGGAATCTCAGTAGTATGAGCACATTATGATTCCCTTCATAATATGTCATATATCATGAACTTCATTAATTTGCTAATAGATCAATATCAATTTATAAATAATGAATACCAAATTAATGAAATGTGTCGTTCTTTATTATTGAAAATAAATTTTGTACGTAACTTTGTACAAAACACACTAAAGGCGATTGCCTTTAAGGCACTACTCTAATAGGAGTGTGATCCATTAACATACAAAGAGGCAATTAAAGATGAAAAGTGAAAAAAGGTCATTAATGAAGAAATTGTTGCGATCAAAATAAACAACACATAGGAACTAACTAATCTTTTGAAAGTACATAAGGTAATAGGAGTTAAGTGGATGTATAAGACAAAAACTAATCAAGAAGCAAAAGAATGAAAAATATAAAGCAAGACTAGTCGCTAAGGGCTATAAGCAGAGAAAAGGAATTAACTATGAAGAAGTATTTACTCCAGTTGCAAGAATTGATACTACTAGATTTCTTATAACACTGGCAACACAAAATAAATGGAAGATTTATCAGATGGACGTGAAATCAGCTTTCTTAAATGGATATCTAGAAGAAGAAGTCTATATTGAGCAGCCACCAGGATATTAAAAAAGGACAAGAAGACAAAGTCCATCCCTTAAAGAAAGCATTGTATGGATTAAAGCAAGCTTCACAGGCTTGGAACATGAGAATAGATGAGTATTTCCAAAAGAATGGTTTTGCAAAAGGCCCACATGAGTATGCCTTATACACAAAGAAAAACCAATATGGTGATATCATGCCTGTGTGTTTATATGTGGATGATATGATCTTCATGGGAAATCATCCAAGTATGTTCAGTGATTTTAAGAAAGCTATGACTAAAGAATTCGAAATGACAGATATTGGTAAAATGTCATACTTTCTTGGAATCACGATAAAACAAATGGAAGATAGAATATTTATGTCGCAGAAGAAGTATATGGAACAAACCTTTTAACAAATTTAGAATGAAGGATTGCAAGCCAATCGTTATGCCAGCTGATACAGGTGTAAAATTGAGAATAGATTCAAATAGAGAGCCAATAAACTTGACATTGTTCAATATTCTAGTCGAAAGTTTGAGATACTTGACTTTCACACCCCCAGATATTATATACGCAATTGGATTGGTTAGTAGATATATATAGAAGCTCAAGCAAGATCACTTCATTGCAGCAACAGGAATTTTAAGATATGTTAAAGGTATTATAAATCATAGTCTATTTTATACTCATTCTCAAGATTTAAAATTGACTAGTTATTTAGATAGTGATTATGGTGGAGACTTAGATGATCGGAAGAGGACCTCTAGATATGCATTTCATATTAGATCAGCAATATTTTCTTGGTCATAAAAAAAGCAACAAATAGTTGCTCTCTCGACATGTGAAGCTAAGTTTATCGCTGCAGCAACATGTACACGTCAAGCAATATAGATGAAGAATATTTTGAGTGAGTTATATAACACACAAGAAAGTTCGAATTGACAATAAATCTGTTATATCACTTATGAAAAATTTAGTGTCATATAGCTGAAGCAAACATATAGAAATGAAATATCATTTTATTCGAGAGCAAGTAAAAGAAAAAACTGTAGAACTCGTTCATTGCAAAACTGAAGATAAACTTGTAAATATTTTTACAAAGCCTTTGAAGAATAATGTATTTCACAAACTCAAAGAAAAACTTGGCATGCAAAGTCAGGTTTGAGGGGGAGTGTTATAAGTCAAACCTGTGAGGAACTCTTTTGGGTTCTTCTAGTAAAAAAAAGCAAATGAATTGTATTTATTTAGGCATATCACTTTCTTAGTTGTGTGCTAACTATTAAAGTTTCTTAATAGAGTTGTCTTGTTAGTGAAATTATAGCTATCAAAGTTGGTAAACAAACCGACTCCCAAAGCTTATAAAAGGACCTTTGTGCTCGTAATGTACGTATGATAAAAAAAGAAGAAGAAAAACATAGAGATAGAGCAAAAGCTCTTATAGCAGTAGCATTGAAAAGTGCAACATCAGTTTATTATCAAGATATTATTGTTTGAGTTATAATTGAGAGTTTATTGCATTTCCAACATAGACTGCCCATGTAAATTTTTAGCTAGTGAAACATTGAACATTGCACACTGAGTTCAACATTGTGTGAGAGAACTACAAGGAATTTTTGTTTATTTGCTTTTTTCAGAGAGTTAGAGAAGAACTACTAAAGATTCGATTTTCGTAGAAACTCTTAAAAGTTGCTATCTTTTCTTCTCCAATCATAAGTCTCTCCTGTTGGCGCGACATAGGTGATAAGTCGACGTATTGTATATAATGAATTTTATAGTTATGCTCAGACTGGAAAATAGAATCACTCCACATCACAATGTGATACAATCCTTTATAGTATATAATAAAGCTAGTGGTATGGTTATTATTTGAGAAACACCCAATCCCCAATAAAGAAGGCTTTCTCAACACAATGGCAATCGGTTTGCATTGTCCATCGATTATGGGCTCTAGTCAAGTGATCATTAAGAAAGTACATTCTTTGCTACATTTCAGGTAAACTATCTTCCAATTAGGCTATCGTTGTGTTACTAGGAAAATACATAATGACAAAAGGAGGTGACTGAATATAAACTACTTCAAATGGAGTCAATCGTATGGAGTGGGAAGGAATGTTAAAAGACCATTCGTGCAATAGAGGAATTTAACCCACGTTTGTGGCTACTCACTTGCAAAACACTGCAAGTCTCTAAACAACGATTGAAAATCTCAATTTTGCCCATTCGTTTGGGAATCATAACACTACTAAACTTAAGTTGAGTATCTTGTAATTTAAAAAGTTCCTTCCAAACTAAACTCACAAACGTAGGATATCTACCACTGATTATCGATCGAGGCAGCCCATAAAGTTTACAAATGTCTTCAAAGAAAATCTAAACAAGTCGAGGGCCGATAGTGGAAGTTGAACGTGTTAAAAAATGAACATATTTTGATAATCGATCAACTGTCACCCACTTCATATTCTTACTATAAGAATGTGGCAAATTGGAAATGAAATCCTTCCTAATATTAGATGGAATTGGGAGAGGGAGGAATAATCATTATTGTGAGTACCATATTGTACCGACTGGAACGTATCTCATCGACTAGAAAACTATGATATCTGGTACCCAGGTTAATACCAGTTGGTATCGATCACCAATCAGAACCAAAATACCTGCTAGATATGGGACTAAATTGCAAATTTATGAAAAATTGAAGGATGTAATTAAAGTTTTACATAATTTAACCCTAACGTTTAACCTACCCACCCAACCCCCAGAGCCCCAACCCAGTTCCACCTACACCATGTATGTTCACACCTCAGTCTCACTGTTCTTGTTAGGAGAAAATAGGATTCTAACGGAATTTACGGACGTAGGTTGAGGAATTGTTAAGGAATGCACACAAGAGAGAGAGAGAGAGAGAGAGAAATTCACAGAATCAGAGGGAGGAGATAGATTCATTCATTGAGGGGATGATTACATGAGACACACTGAATTGCCTGCCGTTGGAGTCACACACAATCGGTTTAAATCCTGCTCCCTCATTCCCCTACAACCCACCCCATGCTAATACTATAGTTCTGTTGTTTAATGAAACGTTGCGCATCGCCTCTCCTTGTTATTGACGTCCTTTCCTTCTCTTATTTCCTCGTCACCTTCTTCGATCATTCGATAACAATTCCCTTCCCCTTAACATTTTTGTCTACTAAGTTGATCTCCGGATAGCGTTTTTGAAGCTCGAACAGGTACTCCAATGTTGCCTCCTTACTCCCTCCATCCGACCACTGCACTAATAATTACGTCACTGCCCGGTTATTCTTCTTAGTGATTCTCCGATCTAAGACAGCAACTGGAATCCTCTCGATGGAGGTGATGAATTCTAGTAGCTCCCCTGAAACTCGAGCCTGATCTCCTTGTGCTTTCTTCAAGACGTGGAACATCGGGTGAATTAGCGAAGTAGTAGGAAGTTCAAGCTTATAAGCCACCTTCCCTATCTTCTGTATGATCCTATAAGGTCTATAGTATAAAGTAGACAGCTTCTGGTTGCTCCTTCATTGCAATGAATATTGTCGGTAGGTTTGTAGCTTAAGCAACACCATGTCCCCTACCGCGAACTCGCGTCCTGAACGATTGGAATCAGCATACTATTTCATCCTATTCTGAGCCCTTCGCAAATGGAACCTGGTCACGTCGATGATCACCTCTCGGTTCTTAAGCACCCTGTCCACCTCCATCACCTTGGAGTCTCCCGCCATGTAAGGCGTGTACACCGGTGGTGAATACCCATAGAGTACTTCAAAAGGTGTAGCACCAATCGACGATCGATAGGTCGTATTGTACCACCACTCCGCTACGGCCAACCACTCACTCCATTTGTGCGGAGTCTCTCCACAATAACATCGCAAGTATGTCTCCAGGATTTTGTTCACCGCCTCTGTAAGTCCATCCGTCTGAGGGTGGTATGCAGTGGAGCATTTGAGTCGAATTCCTGTAACCTTAGTAACTCCTGCCAGAACTTGCTCAAGAATATGGGATCCCGGTCGCTAATGATCGACTCGGCATTCCATGCAGTTTGAGCACATTTGTGAGGAAATGCTCCGCAATGTCACTCGCCGTATATGGATGGTTCACCGCTACAAAGTGAGCATACTTTGTGAAACGGTCGACGATCACGAAAATGACCGACTTTCCCTTCGATGTCGGTAACCCCTCGATAAAATCCATACTAACCTCCCTCCAACTTCCCTCCGGAATGGTTATCGGCTATAAGAGTCTCGGGTACGTTGCATTGTCGTACTTATTCCTCTAGCAATTCATGCAATCCAGGACATATCGGCGCACATCCCTCGCCAATCCCCTCCCAAAAAACATGCTCTGTATTTTCTTAGTTATCGTCGAGACTCCGACGTGCCCCCCAATAGCCTCATCATGGCTGATCCTGATTATTTGCTTCCTCAACACCGTATTATTGCCAATGACCAGTCGACCCTTCCACCTCAATAATCCATCCCTCCATTCGTAGGTGCTTGATTTCTTTCCTCCATTGCTCAGCTCTATAATTACCCCCTGTATCGCTGGGTCTTGCTCACAACTCTTCCTTATCACTTCCATCAACGGCCCATGCAGTTGCGATATTGACAATGTCATTAATTCCACACATATCCTAGATAGAGCATCAGCGACACTATTCTCCTTTCCGCTCCGATAGTGGACTTCGAAATCATATCCTAATATTTTAGGAAGCCACGATTGCTGAAATGGAGTTGTTAACCGCTGCTCCAGCAGATATTTTAGACTCCGATGATTGGTTTTAATCACAAACGGTTTACAACTCAGGTAATGGTGCCAGTGTCGAATTGCTTTGATAATGGCCAGAAACTCTTTCTCGTACGTCGATAGGCCGTAATGTCTCCTTGCGAGCACCTTACTAAGGTTACGCCACCGAGTGCCCTTCCTGTTGCAACACCGCTCCTATGCCTTGGCCACTGGCGTCTGCTTCAATGATGAACGTCTTTGAAAAATCTGGCAGTGCGAGTACATGGGCGGATGTAATCGCTGCCTTTAATTGCTCAAAGGAACTATTCTTTTCTTCTCCCCATGACCACTGGTTCATATGATCCTTCTTAAGCAATTCCGTCAACGGTCTAACGGTCTAACTATCACTCCATAACCCTTAATGAACCTTCTGTAGTATCTGGTAATACCTAAAAACCCTCGAAGCTCCTTAAGATTTTCAGGCGTCCTCCATTCCGTGATTGTCTGAACCTTACGGAGATCAGCAGCAACCCCCAACTCCGATATGGTATACCCCAGATATTCCACTTGTTACGCCCCAAAAATGCATTTATCTCCTCTTAAGAATAATTGGTTCTGCCTTAGCATCTCCATTGCCACAAAAATTTGCTGGACATGCAACTGTAGGAAGGAGCTGTAGATGAGGATATCGTCGAAAAATACCAAAATGAAGCGGCGTAAATGTGGCTTGAACAAGTCGTTCATCAATCTTTGGAACGTCGAGGGTGCATTTGTCAAGCTGAAGGACATTACGAGGAATTCGTAATGGCCTTCGTGGGTTCTGAACGCCGTCTTCGCTACATCCTCTAATCGCTACATCCTCTAGTTTCATAAACCACCAGGCTCCATGTAACTCGTCTAACAGCTCCTCAATCAATGGAATTGGGAATTTATCCTTCACCGTCTGCTTATTCAGTTCCCGGTAGTCTATACACATGCGCCAGGAGTCATCCTTCTTCTTAACCAGGACCACCGGCGAGGTAAATGGTCCATAGCTCTGCCTGATAAATCCTTGCTTCAACAGGTTCTTCACCACTTGTTCTGTAATATCTTTTTGTGCCCCTGAATACCTATAAGGTCGGACGTTAATAGCTTCCACCCCTTCTTTTAATTTGATTTGATGATTGTGTCGTCAATTTGGAGCTAACTCTGTTGGTTCTCGGAAAACATTCGCATATTCCGACAAGATGGCATTGATCTCGTCGAAGGCACTCCACTAGTCCTCCGTAACTCTCAATTGCTGAAGTTGAAATTCCATCGGCGTTGACAATTGGATCATGCATAATTGATTCTTCGATGACCTTCGCAGTTGTTTTTGTAGTTCTTTACCGGAAATGATCCTAGATAGTCCTTCTGGATTTCCACATAATGTCACCGTTTTGCCTTCCCAATTGAACATCATCGTACGATTTTTAAAATTACAGAGGACTTCATTTAACCTACTCAACCACTGCACCCCCAAGACCACATCACAACCTCCCAACGACAAAACCAGCGCATCCATGGAGAATTGTACCCCTTGCATCGTCCACTGGAACCCTTCATAGTACTGATGGCACTTCAACTGCAACCCTCCTCCTACCGTGATGAAGATGGGTGCCATTTCCTGAAGTTGGTTGTCTCCCTTGCGGAAAACCGACGGGTCGATGAAGTTGTGCGTGCTTCCATTATCAATTAGGATGTAAATTTTCTTCCGTTGATGCTCTCCTATCACTATCATCTGCTTGTATTCAGTACTTCCCAATAGTCCCAGCAAGGCCTGCATGGATACGATCGGATGATTCTCCTCACTTGAGTTAAACTCCAATTCGTCTTCCTCTGTTTCCGGTGACGTTCCACCATGGTCATCTTCTCCTTATACCACGTAAAATTGGAGTTGACGCTTCTTATATTGATGACCTATATGATACTTTTCATCACACCAAAAACAAAGACCCTTAGCTCGTTTCTCATCGAAATCCTTACTGCTGAAGCGTCTCTGATTTTTCGGCAATCCCCCCACTAACGAAGGTGATCGTAGTGACGGAGTGGGAGTGGGCAGTATCCCATCCGACGATGACTGACGCATGTTAGTTGTAGGCTGCGATGCACGTGTTCCCTGCAGAGCCTTGCTATATTCGTTGGTCCCCCTCATCAACAGTCCTTGCTTCCCTGTCATTCCCCTAGTGGAACTCGGAATCGCATCCTGTTTCTTGGCTAGTGTATAAGCATGGTGTAATGAATAGGGCTCATATAGTTTCACGGTCACCCCTATTTTGGGTTTTAGCCCTTTAACGAAGAACCCCATGAGATATTCTTCGGACAACGACAGTCTATTGGAGTGATGGTCGAACTGCGCAAAATACTCTAACACCGACCCATATTGTCTCAACTCCTTGAAATCCCCAACAGGATCGTCAAACAATTCCTTATAGAACCTCTATTTTAGTGCCTTCATGAACTCGTCCCACCCCACTGCTTCTGCCATGTGACGATTCCTCACGTACAACCTATACCACTCCTGAGCCTTCTCGTCCATGTGTAGGACAGCTACACTCACCTTCGCGCTCTCTGGGGTCTGATCGAGCGTGAAGTATTGCTCACACCAATATAGCCACATCTTAACGTTCTCTCCGTCGAAGAGTGGGAACTCGATCCTGCTCATTCTTGTGAAAGGACTCCCCTCACGCTCTTGCGCCACCGAACTTCCTTGGGGTATAGTTTCCGTTATGCCTGCGTCATTAGACTTCTGGAGACTTTGTAAGAGAAGAGCTCTTAATTCAGACATGTCCCTCTCCACCTTCTCTATTCTATTCTGGATCTCGACAAACATCATTTCCATTGAAGTTTTCAAGCTTTCTTCCAATCTTCGAAGTTCCGCGTTCCTGGTGTTTTCGGCAATGGTTGATGTTCACAAAATCGTTTTTCTAATACCAATTTGTTTGGAAAAAAATAAGATTCTAACGGAATTTACGGGCATAGGTTGAGGAATTGTTAAGGAACGCACATAAGAGAGAGAGAGAGAGAGAGAGAGAGAAATTCACAGAATCAGAGCGAGGACATAGATTCATTCATTGAGGAATGATTACATGAGACACACTCAATTGTCTGCCGTTGGAGTCACACACAATCGGTTTAAATCCTGCTCTGTCATTCCCCTACAACTCACCCTATGCTAATACTATAGTTCTACTGTTTAATGAAACGTTGCGCATCGCCTCTCCGTCTTTGTTATTGACGTCTGTTCCTTCTCTTATTTTCGCGTCACCTTCTCCGATCACTCGATAACAGTGCTCTTCTTCCATCCCACTGTCTTAGTCACCGTAACAACTTGCATCATCACACCATCGCACTAGTTAGGCCACCGCACCCATTGCACCAGACCACACCATCGCACCAACACCCATTGCATGTCGCACAAATTAGACCGCTCCAGTTAGATTGTTCCTGCAATAGTCAGACTACTCCTACAGTAGCAGCGGCATCCAAACGGTCAAACCCAATCCCTCCACTTCCAAACGGTCAGTTGGATCCAATCGCAGTGTCACATCCTTATTTGACCCGCACCCTCCCTCCTACTAACCCTCACCCAGTCCACAACTCCACAGAGGCACAAACTCCATTCGATCCTTGACCCGCAGCAATCCAGGGATTTAGCTCAATGAAGGTTGTAAAAATTTTCAACAATTTTTGTAGAATTGTGAATTATGAAATTTTGGAATTGTGTTGATCATTTGATTAGTTTATTGTTGAACAATAGAAGCGACGCCCATCTGGGCTGGATGAATAGAATGACCTGTCAAACTTCAATATTTTGAATGAGGATTATGGCTGCAAATGTTAGAGAAATATGGATGATAGACATCTGTTGCATAAGATCTAGGAACTCTTAATTCTGAGAATGCATATTCCAAATCCCCGGCATACAAAATGACACACTACATCAATAAACCTTCACATTGTAGAAACGTAATGTATTAAAATCTCCAAGGCAGACACAAGAATATAAGTTACATACTGCACTTCACCTCACATATCTATTATTATACCGACAAAGTTCAACATCAGTTAAAAGTGACGATCATGGCAAAATACCATAAAATCAATCAGAAAAATAAGAGGTGAAAGAGCTTGGTAGCAAATCAATATTAGTTGTGTATAAAGCCAGTATGCTCTAATCCCACAAAATAAAATCTTGACCTGTAGGCCTTTAGGTCCATAAGTAGCAGTACTTCACTTTTCAAGATCGTAGTACTACCAAACAACAGTGATCAGCATCACAAAAAAACATTAGTAAATGAATAGAATGGAAGTATCCGTAAAAAGTTGTTACACCTTGTGAAAGTAAGACAAATAAGAACATATGTTTTATTTTAATATAGAAAAGGTACACTGGCAATGAAGGGCATTCTACCTCGAAACAAATTACGAAATCCTGTACACTTGACTTAAACTGCAAGCCTTGAGCCATCGGACTCTTAACTAAACCGAGTAAAACAGAACAATTGCCACCAAGTCAAAAACACAATTGTTTTGAACGTAAGGAACTTGTATAACGGCTTTATATGTGCCACTTCACCCTTTGTCACATTATAAAATTGAACTAGACAATACAAAGCCCAGGACTGACTGAAATTTAGAACCACAGCCGTGTATGGATACCTAAAAAGACACAAGATGTCAAGACCAATAAGGATAAATACAAAGTGTAGAGGCAAGTAAAGATTTTACAAGTAGTTTTCTTCAGGGATTTTGGTTCATTACTAAATTTTTGACAATTTAAAAAATCAAGTAGCAATTGGGTAAAGTTACCCACATCCCACTTTGAACTCTCCTTCACAATATACACCAAAGGCCTCAAGAACTACTGCCAAAACTGCTGTAAAAGCTTTGATTATCATCTGTCACAAAGAGATGCAATTAAAATCTTCAACTAAGAAGGAAGGAAATTTAGAATATAGAAAGTAGACGTAAAATATAGAATTTCTTAAATGTGAACATACATATTAAACAATACCGAACTTCACAACTTGGTAAAACCACTGACCAAGCTTCCATGGTTTAAAGAAATAACTCATAAGGAAAGGGTGTTTTACAATCCCCTTTTCACGAACATGCTCTAAAAGAGGTGTCTTAGAAATTGGACGTCCTGCCTTTCCATAAATTCAATAGTTCTTTCTTCCCAACCTTTCAGTGAAAATGCAAAAAGAAAATCAAGAATGACAACGTTAGACTTGAATCAAACTGGAAATATATCCAGGAATATTGCAAAACATAAAACCAAAGAAGGTCACAAACTCATCAATAATAACAAATAACCACTGCACAATGAATACTGATTTATGCTTCAAAAAGATGCACACTGCACTTAAAACAGGGTGAGATGGCATTGGTTGTTATATGACCTAAGAAACAACTTAGAATATAGTTATCTCATTGAATAGCACGGATGAACATCTACATATAAGATGCATCAAGATTGACTTAGGGATAAGGCTTATAAAGTATAAGAATGTTGGAAACACCAATTTATGAGCAATCAGACATGTCAAATGTTTAGCGGGAGTAAACAACAAAAGAATGCCAACATAAGTAACATTCCACATTACACAAATCGTATAGAATTTGAGATAAAACTCCCAGTAAAGGTTAAACATTTTCCAGATGACATACCTAAACAAGCAATCAAGTATCTTCCAAGGCAATACATGGCAAATGATTAGTAACAATCCCGCAGTATTTCTATGTCAACACTAATTGATGGATGGACCAATGATACAAACTGCACAAAACCGCCAGACAAATTTTAATAGAAATAGACTAAAATTAATTTATAATCAACAATCTGGATACCATTGTCTGATCATTTTCCTTGAAATGCAAAGAGCTTTAATTTCTGTAGTTATCAGTTTAGCTGAAGACAGGTTGCTTTCAAGTGCATTGTCCGATGATAAATCTTTAATAGAGTGAGTTGGTAATATCCCTTACTGATTCTATGGCAAAACAAGGAACCATTAGGATAACTCCAATCAAGAACTTTTGCTCCTCAGGATTCTTATATGCAGAAAGGTGCTCGAACAAGAGGTAGAACGACAGAGACAGCTTTATAAGCAGAAAAGAACCAACCACCAAAGTTGCCCATATAGGATCGGAATAGAACGAGAGAGATACAATGAGATCCTGACACTTCATTATCGGCTATGATCACTTGTGGATTAGCCTATAGCTGGCCAGCATAATTGGAATTTGTTAAGTTTCCACTCTGTAACACACTCGATAACCACCCAAAAGCTCTACGAAGAAAGCAGCAGTCTTTAGAGACCAACAATGGCTGGGTTTCCTGGTAAATGTCGTAACTTCGTCCGAAGAAATCATAGCAACCGATCTTTACAAAAACGGGAACATGATGAAGAATATCATCCAGTAAAAAACAAAGATGAGAAAAATTGTAAAAAGGGGTAAGGATAATTAATTGATTTAAAGCTCGCAAATTGAGGAGGGTAGCTAAAGGGGGAACTTTGTTCGCATAGAAAACAGAAGCAAGAATCAAAGACTGAAGAAGGGATTCATGTTGTTCGTACTATTATTTTAATCATCTTCTCCACCTCCTTAGTTATTTTATTTGTTCGAGAGTCGAAATAAATTTGAATGAAAATTTTACTTTTTACCATTTGAGTTGTCATCTTCTAATCTCTGTACACTTAGATGTAGGATTGTAGGTAGCTTGGACATTTAATAAACTAGTCACCCTCGTGGGAAGCTGTATTCCAGCGTGTTGTTTGTGAAAAAAACGAAGGGGTTTAAATAGTTTCGCAAACTTTTCGCAAACCTTTTTGGCATCAATAAAATATAAAAACAAGCAGAATCGAAATAATAAAAATATCAAAAATTTGGTAACGCAGTTCGGCACATCTTGCTTACGTCTGCGAGGCCCTCACCCAGCTTAATCACTTTCACAAAAATGCAATAGATTTACCCAAGGCTTTACTGAGTCGACACCACTCAACCCTTAACATTATCCCTCAACCTCACTTCTCGTGAAAGAATTTCACACCCAATAACACGACCAACTCGTGTTAATCTCGACAGAGGATTTTTCAAACTATTTCTACTAAAAAACAAAGACAAATAAAATCAAGAACGTAACAATTTCAGATATGAAAAACTTCGCTAAAATATTCAAACAACAGCACCGACTATAAGTATACTCATCTGTGATAAAGACTTCTAGGTACTGCAACCATCAATCAAGAACTCAAATTTATTCAGCAACTGCTTCGACTACTCTTATGAAAGTCAACTCAA
>JANVCL010400608.1:0-12969 GCA_026546855.1 Erythroxylum incrassatum
AATATATAATTATAATTAATTTGAGATGCTGTGGCTACTCCCAATTAATTAAAATCATATGATCACTAACATTATTGTAAGCTTTAAATTAAAGCCTAAATATTTACATCAAGTCATAAATAATGCAAATAAATTAAATAATAATGCACAAAATAATTAATCTAATTTTTTGCATGTATAATAAGCATGAATTTATACACATAAAATTGGCAATTAATCATAAGTAATTTGTGAAAAATTAAACAATTAGCATATGCATGTCATAAAATTAAATAATCAAAAGACATACATAATAAAACAAACCCAACAATAAGTTTAGAATTATAAGCATAAAGGCTAGATCTGCCAAGCCTAAACCCATCTGAAGTACCCAAATCCAACTAAAAGTTATGAAGACTAGATATGAAACTAATTAAAGGCTAGATCTGGCCCAACTATCTGAAGTAGCCCACCTATCTAATAAAGGCTTGATCTGAAACTAAGCCCAGGTCCAAGACCAACTAATTAATAAAACAAAATTTAGTTTTAAAAAAATAAAAAAATGAAAAAAAATGCTGGGGGAGTCGTCTTCAACCTCCAACCGGGTCGAGTGTGACCCGACTGGAGCAGACGGAGCCTCGACACTCCAGACCGCAGGAGGAGGCCGGAGCTCGCACGGATGCTGGCGTTGGGATGATGCCGATGATGCGGAACGCACGAGGGGTCGGAAACTCGACCATGAAACGCCTCCCGAATGACGACGTCTGGAGCTCTCAATACGGTCGTCGTCCCTCCTACTCCTTCATAGTCCAGACGACGTCGAGTGCACTAAGGATGACGAGAAAAACACTCTAGTGTCTTAAAGAGGTCCAACATATCAAAAAATCGACAACCTCCAACACATACATTTTTTTGACAGAAAACACAACCATAACAAAGGAAAATAGAGGAATTTATTTCGGTGGTTTTCATTAGTTCTATGGCAAGACAGAGGCAAGCAAATAGCTTTGATACCAAATGTAAAATAAACTACAGCAGTAGCATACATCTTATACAACAACTGTAATGTAAAGATCCATGCATTTGATACAACATATACATATATGCGTAGCATCGGAAGCTTTAAACCAAGAACCGTATATATATATATGAACCAAAACAGTAGGCATGCATTTCATACTCGTATTTACGTATAAAACACATGCAGAAAACACATATATGTAACCGTAATATATATGTATAAAATAGCAGAAGTATAACCAAATCAATTACTTCTAGCCATTGTCGTGATCCACCGTAGATCTGAAAGTTTTGTTGAAGATCTAATTTTCTGTCCTCTTCTTGAAGCAAGCTCGATGGTGTGCTCTCATGATGCTAGGCGAGGACAAGACCCGAAGAGGTTGTTTTTAACAACCAAAAACCACTCAATACTCTCTGGCCATCACAGAGAAGAAGAGTCGAGTAGATGGGCAACCGAAAATAGTGGGTAGGGCACATGCAACGTGTAAATAGACCACCTTAATAATGAGCATAAAACTTACATTCTTTTCTCTGAAAATATAGTACGTTTTATAGGAATTGAGTTACTTTATTCATCACTGATATCGTATATTTATATACAACTAGGAGTCCCAGATCACATGAAATACACGGTTAAGATACATGATAAAATGGGTAAGATATATGATACGCACTACAACTGATGTAGATAAAATCGTGGAGAATATACACACATTATTGACAGTCCATAGCCCCCCTCAAGATGGAGCTCCGAGAGGAGAGTCCAATCTTGTCTCGGAACAGAAGAAACGGTGGTCCAGATAGCGGTTTGGTAAGTGTATCCACGAGTTGATCTTTGGAGGAGACAAGCGTCACTCGTAGGGAACCTGACTGGACTTGCTCTCGAATAAAGTGAAAATCGATGGAAATGTGTTTCATGCGAGAGTGAAACACTGGATTCGAACAAAGGTGAGTAGTGCTGATATTATCACAATAAATCACAGGCCTAGTGGGAGTAATAATCCCAGGTTCAGTCAGTAGAGAGCATACCTAGCGCAATTCGACAGCAGTGGAGGCCACGAACCGATATTCTGCTTCAGTAGATGATCTGACGACGGTTTGTTGTTTTTTGGAGCTCCAGGAGACGAGGCTGCTACCAAGAAACACTAAGTAGGCCCCAGTGGAGGTGTAATCATCACGATTGCCAGCCCAGTCCGCATCAGAAAAGGCATGCAGAGCAAGAGAGGGAGTTCTCTGAATAGGAAGTGATAAGTCCAATATGCCACGAAGATAGCGAAGGAGTTGTTTAGTGGCAAGCCAATGAAGTGATGTTGGACGATGCATGAATTGCGACAACTTATTCACAATGAAGGCAATATCGGGGTGATTAAGGGTAAGATACCGAAGCCCACCTATGACCGAACGATATTCAGACGGATCTGGCAATGGAGAACCCAACATGAGCTGAAGTGGGGAGTTAGTTGCCATCGGAGTGAGGGCCGGTTTGGAGTCAAGCATATGTACTCGGATGAGAAGATCAACAATGTACTTGCGCTAGGAGAGAAGTAGACCTGTGGGATGTGGAAGGACTTCAATGCCAAGAAAGTAAGTCAGTGGACCAAGATCTTTAATGGAGAACCTGGTAGAGACACAGTTAATGAATTGCTGAACCAAGGTAAGATCCGAACCAGTGACAATAATGTCATCAACATAGACTAACACATACATCTGAATGCTAGACCGATGAAGGATGAATAATGATGTGTCCGACTTAGAATTGAGAAACCGTAAGGTCAGAAGAAATTGTCGTAGTTCAGAATACCAGGCCCGAGGTGCCTATTTGAGACCGTAAATGGCTTTGTGCAGTTTGTAGACATATGTGGGAGCATCTTTGTTGACAAAGCCAAGCGGTTGAGTCATGTAGACATCTTCATGTAGACAACCTTGGAGGAAGGCATTATTCACGTCTAGTTTTCGAAGGCTCCATCCTTTGCTAACCGCAATAGTCAAAATAATTCAGATAGTGGTAGGTTTGATGACTGGACTGAAGGTATCATGGTAGTCGACCCCGGGACGTTGATGAAACCCCTTAGCCACCAGACGAGCTTTTTACCTGTCAACATTGCCATTAGAAAGATATTTAGTTCGGAATATCCATTTACAGCCAACAAGATTGGTTGCCTCCTCCGGGGGTACCAATTCCCAAGTACCATTGCGAATGAGGGCATTAAATTCCTTAGCCATGGCAGAGCGCCACTTGACATCTCGGAGAGCCTCGGTGATGTTGTGAGGTTCAGCATGATGAAGAGAGCTAGAGGTGATGGAGTATGCAAACTTAGGATTTGGTTTGTGAATGTGATTTTTTGATCGGGTCTGCATGGGATGGGTGTTAGGTGCGGATAGAGGGAGGACAGAATGGTCATAAGGTATAGCATTCTCCAAGTTGGAAGGTGAGCTAGATACTGGAGGGTGTACCGTGGGAGTAGGCAACCGAGAGTCAGGAACCTGATTGTCAGGAGTGGTAGACGCAAGCAGAATATAGAATGGGGGAAGCTAGGAGTCCGAAGTACCGTCATCCGGACGAGGAAGGGATGGGGTAACAGATTGCATAGGAAAGTCATTTTCAACAAAACGAACATGTCGGGAGGTAAAAATACGAGAGGTGGATAAATCAAGGCATAAGTAAGCACTCTATGATGTTGAATAACCTAGGAAAACACACGGTTTGGAACGAAAAGCTAGTTTGTGAGGGGAGTATGGACGTAACCAAGGGAAGCAGAGGCAACCGAAGACTTTTAATTTTTCGTAATTAGGTGAACGATTGAATAACCTAAGGTAAGGAGAGTCCATGTCGAGAGTTGGGGTTGGTAAGCTGTTTATTAGGTATACGGCGGTTGAAAAAGCATTGTTCCAGTAGGAAAGTGGCATATGAGCTTGGTGTAACAGTGAAAGCCCAGTTTCAAGTATGTGTCTATGACGATGTTCGGCAATGTCGTTGTGCTCCGGAGTATGAGGTGGGCTAGTATAATGAGAGATTCCCAAGTCAGATAAAAAAGAGGACATGGCGAGATACTCCCCACCGTTATCAGACTTTCTCTGTAGCGGAAAATACCAAATATATTGAGTATGGTGATCAATAAAAACCACATAGTACTTAAAATGATCAACAGACATAAGCGGAGAAGTCCATACATCCGAATAAATAAGTTCTAAGGGATGATTAGATGTCAAAGTAGACCGGTAAAACGACAATTTATGACTTTTGCTACTTAGACAAGTAATGTATGATTTATTAGCAGAAACAGATGAAACAGGAATTTTAAAAAATTGGGCAACATGCCGGACAATGACAGGAGTAGGATGGCTAAGTGTACTATGCCAAAAGGAGAGCGGCGCACGCACACTAGTGAGATGCAGCACTAGAGCAACAGAATTGGAAATTGATGGCCACTCATACAAGCCATGTTTAAGAAGACCCTTAGGAGTATTGTGCCTGTTGTTAGATCCTTCACAAAGAAAGCAAAAGGAGTGAATTCAATGGGCACAAGATTTGTAGAGAAGAACTGAGCAACTGAAATTAATTTACAGTTTAAAGAAGGAACACATAACACATTATGAAGGGTAAACTGACGATGAGAGGAAGAGGAAAGAGTAGAGGAACCAGCGTGTGTTATAGAGTGGGAGGAACCATCACCAAGGTGAACATCATCCGAGGCTTGATATGGAGCATGTAGAGCCAAGTTTTGCAGATCAGCCGTAACATGGTGGCTAGCTCCACTGTCAAGTAGCCAGGTTTGATCCTGAGGCTGGAGAGGGGCAGCAAAATGGGCAGTGGACTGCCACGGCGTAGTTGCTCTAGAAGTAGAGGACTAAGAGGGAGGGGATGGTGGAGGTCCAATGACAGCAGGAGCAGACTGTCCAAACAAGTGACCAAACTGGGGACATTGAAGTACCTTGTGACCTTGGATCCCACATGCTTGACAGAAACCTTGATACGGACGGCGAGAACCTGAAGATTTGAGACCAGTGGAACGTGCTCTTGGAGTTGTAGAGGTTACATTTCCAAAAGGCTGCCACGGTTTTCCTCTAGCAGACGGGTTAGTGGCATTGACGGAGATAGGCATAACAGGCGAAGGCAGGAGGTTGTTTTGCCGAAGAAGGACTTCATGATTGAGAAGTTTTTCAAGCAATTCAGCATAGGAGGCGTAAGTGTCTCGTGCATACATGGCATCAACAGTTGGTTTGTAGACTTCGTCAAGACCATCCAGGATGCTATCAACAAGATCTTCCTGGTCCACGGGTTTGCCAAGAATGGCAAGTTCATCAACTTTATTCCGGATAAGGTTCATGTATTCGGAGATGGAGCGACCAGCCTGTGAAGGATGCCGAATTTGATCACGTAACTGCTTGATGTGTCCACGTGATGGCAGAGCATAAGTTGCTACAAGAGTGTCCCAAACATCGCCAGCGGTAAGTGTTGTGTTGACATTTGGTGCAACCGTAGGGTGAGAGAGCCCACAAGAACAGCCAAAATGAGTTGATCCTGGCGAAACCAGGTATCATAGCGGGGATTGTGGACAGCAGTGCCGTCGACAATGATAGTTTGTGGTGGGGAAGTAATGGAGCCATCAACATAACCTAAAAGGTCATAGCCCCGAAGGAGTGCTTGAAACTGAATTTTCCAGGTCAAGTAATTGGCACCATTAAGCTTGACAGTGGACTGAGCTGGGGGATTGATGACAACGATCGGATGAGTTGGATCGTTGGGGTTGTCAATCGTAGGAGAAGTGGACGAGGTTTGCGATATGTTGACGGTTGAAAAAAAAAAGAGAAACAACAGAGGATAAAGAAGGATCAATCGGGCTCTGATATCATATATCTTACCCATTTTATCATGTATCTTAACTGTGTATTTCATGTGATCTGGGACTCCTAGTTGTATATAAATATACGATATCAATGATGAATAAAGTAACGCAATTCCTTACGCACTACAACTGATGTAGAGAAAATCGTGGAGAATATACACATGTTATTTACATTCCATACATTTAAACTTTAAAATAAATTAAAAACATAACATTACTCAGTAGGCTCTCTCTCAGCAGTCATACGTCCTGGAGCATAGGGATCTTTTGTAATCTTCTTTTGAGTTAGGTAGATCTCTCGTGGGAGGTAAAGCTCTGATTTCAAGTTTTAAACAACTACATATATGAAAACAATTTGAAGAAAAGCCCCTTACTATTTATTAATCCATGAATGATTGGTATTTGTCATTTATTCTCCTAGCCCTGGGGAATAAAATGAGTAGCAAAAGCAAAAGGTGGCCACCTTCTTTTGCATCGAATTTTGTGCGTATAATTAAAGAGCACATGATAGCAACCACTAAGTTTTTTCTTATAAAAATTGGTGATAATCATCAAAAGAACAGTTAAAACTTGGGTTGTAACTAGCTCTATGACCGGTCTTTCCTTTTTTTCACATTCCATGGATAAAAATTGACAATTGCGGAGAGAATTAGGCGTGTAGTTAAGAAATATAGGTAGAGAGAATTGGGCATGTAGTTAAGAAATATAGATAGTGTATGGTTAGTGTCCTCAGGGGTGAGGACGGATGACAAGGACACAAAAGTTTTGTCCTCCGTCCTGTTTACTTACCGTCCTTACCTATTTTTGTTCCGTCCTCAGAGGATAAGGATAAAAATTTTTGTTCCTCCCAAAACTGAGGTAAAGAAATTCTTGTTCGTAGGACAAGAATTGGAAATGTCAAAAATAGCCTCTCATCTGTTGAAACCTAACCAAAGCTCCTCCACAAATCTCTCTCGCACCTCTCCTTCGTCTGTCTCCTTCGTCTCCGCAGTGAACCAGCAAAATACCCTCTTTCTTTTTCAAACTGAAACTATCCTCCCTCGTTCTCATTTTTCACTTTCTGTTCCTCCAGATCGTCTTCTCCAGAAACGTCACTCTCCCTTCAAGCCAATCCAGCGTTCGACTTTCTGTTCTCTCTTCTGGGTAAGACTCTTTCATCCATCGATTTTGTTTTTCTTAAGGTATGGGTAATGGGTTTCGAATGGGTAAGGGATGTTGGTTATGGATTTATGTTTGTGTGTTATTGATGGGTGTGGAAGGGGTAAGAGATTCGGATTTGTTGATGGGTATGCATTGGGTGAGGCATTACGTTCTGTCCAAGTACTATCTCCCGACCCCAGAGGCCTCACTTTCAGTTCCTGTTTCACTTCTTTGCTTTGCCAGATCTCCTCCTCCATTTGTCTAATCAGTATTGCCTGCGTGTTTACTCTAATCAGTGTTGCCTGCGTGTTTACACTCCCCATTTTCCCCTAGTGCTTCTTTTTCACTAAAATTCGGTTAGACTATCGGAATAAGAGTTTGGATTTTTCTGCATTATGAGATAGTTCCAACCGACTGTCCATTGTTTTCAAAGTACATGTCAGTGTAACGAGAGATTCTTGAACTGGGTTTTTTGAGTTTGTAAGTAATGCTTTTTTTAATTTTTTTTCCTAGCTTTCTTCCCTCCTTTTCTTTTTCTTGTGAAAGCACTATAGATGTAAGGATAAATTTGGAACTTCACCTTGTTTTGGAGTTCAATATTCGAAAACTTGTAGGTTTAAAAATTCTATCACGAAAATTGGTGTTTCATGTGACATGTGCCATTCATGTAGTTGGTAAATTTTTTTATTAATGTAGAATATTTTGGAATTAAATTCCTCTTCACATGGCATGGATGGGTGGGACTAAAGAGAAGTTACTACTTCTTGTTGTCTAGTGTAAATTTTGGGCCAAAAAAAAGGTGATGTGTTGTGGGAGATGATACTTAGATGTGGTGTGGAGAGATTGATCTGTGCTTGGGAGCATATTGGACATTACTTATGTTCTATATGTTTGACCATTTCTTTCCTTAATCCAATTGGGTGTTCTCCTGCTGTACCAGAGATTGGATCTTAGGGGCCATAGGGTACATAGTCTGAATGGGAGTAAGTTGAACTTGTCATCAAGTTTAGAGGTAAAATCTCGGTATATTATTTGCAAGTGTTGTGCTAACAATATAATGATATTTCTAGCTATAGTTGTTTCACTGACAAGCCTATATGACAGTTTGTTTATCTCAGAGATAATCTCTTATCTACACTGGAAGGAATTGAGATACTGGCACGAGTGAAGGTTTGCTATTTGATGATTCAATTGTTTTCTTTATAACTGTGGATTTGTATGATCTTTAGAACCTAAACACCGTAAGAATGAAATTTTTTCTTCTTTTATGCTTCTAAAAGTATTTATTGGACACTGGTGCTTTGTGCATATTGTTGCAGATTAATCTTAAGGTTTTACAAGCTCTTGTGCATGCTCATTGAGCATGTTTACTCTGTTAAAGAATAAATATTTTTGCTTATTGGAGCTGTAATATTGATTGATATAATTGTTCTCTGGCAGGTCCTTGACTTGAGCTTCAATGAGTTTAAAGGGCCTAGGTTTGAACCTCTTCAGAATTGCAAGGCCCTGCAGGTTCTCTTTTATTCTTTCTTCTTCTCTCTGATTTCATTGCAAGGTATAGACTGTCCCTTTCAGGCCTCCTTAGATTGAATTTATGTGTATATCACTTGTAGCAATTATATCTGGCTGGAAACCAAATAACATCAGCAAGTATTCCTCAGCTTCCTAACCTGGAGGTTGGTGCTCATTTGGATTATTTTTCTAATCAGCTCTATTGTTTTGTGATTTAACATGGAATAGTAAGCATCTGATGAATGTGATAATTTCTATTCTCTGCTTTCTTATGCAACTTCTTTCTGTTGCTCAAAATAAGTTGAAGTCTCTTGCAATGGCAAGTCAACCTCGCCTTTAGGTTTGTTTGTTGTTCAGTAATAAGCTACTTGATATTGCTTTATCAGGTCAAAGTTAAGTCAATATCTTTTTGTTTCCATATAGGTATTAGCTGCAAGCAAAAACAAGATAACAACTCTAAAAGGCTTCCCATATCTACCAGTCCTTGAGGTTAGCTTTATGTTATTTATTTTTTGACAAAAAACTCTAAAGCCATATTTATTGAAGATGTTAATAGTGGTCCATTTTTTTGCTAATCTAGTTAGGATCACTTTTTATGCTACTATTTATGCATTAGATTGATATTGTTCACATTGACTTGGTACTAGTTTGAGATACATAAAATTGTTATGATTTTCTTATTTTGGCTATATGAATAGAATGGACGCTGCATAATGTTGTCATATGAATGGTCTTGATCCAAGCTTGACCACTAATAATCTTGTCACCTAGGATTGGTCCATATCTTGCCTGATAACAATGGAGTTTTAGGTGTATTCATAAGATGATGGTGTATAGGATAGAGACTTTGACGACCTACTATTGCCTTGAAAGGCTTGGAAAGGGAAAGATGTTTTTTACTAATCATTCATCCAAAATTAGGTTGTTACAAATGTACAGCAGTAGTAAAGCGCATCATGATCTTTCTTGAATTAGGTTGTTACAAATGTATGTTTGAAACTATTATTCTTTGCTGCAACATTTGCGAGTTGAGGAGAATCCAATTTTGAAGATGCCCCATTTACCTGAGTTTGTTGATCGTGTTGAGACAAGTAATGAATGGAGTCAATGGAGAGAGGATTTAGCTAACAACATGTTTGATGAATAGAGAAGAAACCTTTAATTTGTGAACTGTAAGTGACTTAATAATAATTTGTATTAAATTGAGGGTTTAAATTTGGTTGGCTTTCATTGTAACTGAATTGATGCATTGCTTACATTTCTCTTTATATTATTGAATCTCATTGTTACTGAATTTGAGCATTGATCATGAAATTGTTGTTCATTTGTTTTATTTGTTCTTAATCACATGTTTCGTTTAAAGACTTAATTACATGTTTCGTTTAATTCAATAATGTCTTCTTTATTTCCAAACAAGATTGGAATAACATGTTAATTATTATTATTGACATTCTTAATAAAATTTAAGGCTTGAATGTAATTAAATCCATGCTTGCTTAGATGTTTGCTTAAATTATTATGTATTACAATTTCTTGGTTGTCGGACTTATTTCAACCTATCATGTAATGAACTATATGAATGCTTAGATGTTTTATTAAATTATTTTGTCCTCCATAATAATAATAATTATTATAGTAATAATAAGATAATTAATTTTATTTCAGTTACCCTATAAATAATAATAATAGTAATAATAAAAAACTAATAATAATAATAATTCTTATTATTATTATTATTATGATAATGATGATGATGATAATAATAATAATCATAATAATAATAAGAAGAAGAAGAAGATAATTAATAATGTATAATATTATTAATTATAATAATAATAATTACAATAATAATAATAAGTACATAATTTATAATAACAATTAATAATAAAAACAATTACAATAATTAATACTACTAATTATTATTATTGTTATTAGAAAATTTATAATAATAATAATAATTATTATTATTATTAACATAATTAATTTCGTATTATAACTTTCATAATAAAAATAATAACAATAACAAATACTACTCATACTAGGTACAAAATTTATAATAATAATAATAATAACAACAATAATCAAAAATTAATTTTATTAGAGTTACAAGTTAATTATGTGTTATAATTAACTTGTAAGATAGTTAATTTTTAGGTTTTATATTTCAATAAATATGCCAAATTTCTAATTGTATTTCATCGTAATTAACAAATTACAAATACACTTCAAATAAATATTCATAAAATTATAAAATAATCAATGAATTACATCTTTCCAACATATTATACTGCAAGGGTATTTCTGTCATTAACACTGTTTTTTGTTCTGTCCCCTGCAACCAAACACATTTCTGTCATCAGGACGAAGACAATTTTGTCTGTTCTGTCCACCGCAATCAAACACCTCACTGTCTTCAATTCTTGTTCTATTCCGTCTCCAGATTTTCGTCTCGTCCCGTCTCTACATGTTGAAGACACTAACCAAACGCAGCGATAGGGTATGATGGTCAACATCAACTAATAGACAAGAGCAGTATATGCTGACTGTGTGCCAATGTCCTTTAGGGTGGTAGTTAAAAAATGTACGCAGTATTTGGTTAGTGTTTTTAAAGGTGAGGACGGATGAAAAGAACACAAAAATTTTATATTTCGTCGTGTTTACTTACTGTCCTCACCAATTTTTGTAACACCCCCTTACCGTAGGGTACACACCGAGACGCCCCGGGGTCATTCCGATACATAACTTGCGATAAGGGCGAGCTACGTTCTATCATTTCATTCACTTCACATGGCATCATATCAAAATTTGCTTATAAAACATCAATAGAAAAAAACCATAATATTTTTGAAACTAACTTTATATGTCCAAACTTCCAATGCTATTTGACAGTAAATTCTACTACCATTTATCATTTGGTCTGCCACTTGGCATTTTACCTAGTCCAAAAATTATCCCAAAAATTTTCAAAAAAATTTCCTAAAATTCTCCAAAATTGCTAAATCAACAATTTCATTCTCCAAATCAATTTTCAATACCAATAACCCAAAATTCTCAAAACAATCACAATTATTACCAATTATATCGGGAATGTCAATGAATGCATGTACAATTATTGTTATGTGCAAGGATTTACTATTTATGTGCATGTGCACCTTATGTAATGCACGAGCACGAGATGTGTTTTCCTAATGCCTCTGATTAATCTCACATATACCAAATTTCTAGGGTTCTAACCCTTCGTATGGAAACGGGATGTTACAAGTTCAGGGTCCAGCAAGCACATTTCCAAAAAGTGATTTCATAACCATAGTATCTTTTCAAAATTCATTTTCACATTCTTTTTATAAATCATTAACACAATATCCACATACTAAACTCATAGCACTTTTTCAAAACATTCAAAAAGCAATATATGCACATTTTTATCACAATTGAAAACATTTAACTTTCTTGATTTGGAAGAAACAATAATGACTTATTACTTAATTATAAAAATGTAACTCACCTTAATTTCCTTGCTTGAAAATTTGCTCAAGGATGCCCCTCCTCTTGCCTCTTTTGCCTCCTTTCAACATTGGAAAAAATCCCCATTCAATAGGAATTCAAATTGGAAAACCCAAAGAACCATATGCATGAAATTGGTCCTAGAATACTTAAACACATGCATTTCCTAAGCTATTTGAACCAAAACCCTTCCAAAAATCCAAAAGATTAAACATAAACTTACCTTGAATCTTCACCAAACAATGAGTTTCTTGGCTCTAATGGAAGCTCTAACCTTCCTTTTTCTTTTTCCCTTTTTGAGCAACTTCAAAATCTCTCCTGAAGGTTAAGAAAAATTGAAACCTAGCTCAACTCTCTTCTTTCTCTCAACCCATGACACTCTTTCTCTCTTCCCCCTTATTTTCGTTTGTTTCTCTCTTCTTTCACTCTTCACTCACGTTTTTCTCTTCTCAAGTGCAAGACAACAATTCCTTCTTCCCATTTTTACCCTTAATGAATGCTAAAAGTCCACTTTACCCTTCCTTGATATCTTATGTCTTTTTAAACTTACGTGAACTACCAAAAATTGCCCTTTATACATTCTTACCACTTTTAATTCAACTAACCCATGAAATAAATTCTACTAACATAAACATAAAAAAAATTTAACTCCCAAAAATTCACTTATCCAAACCTTATAATTATTTAAATCATGCTTAACTAAAGAAAAAAAATTCGGGGGCTAACATTATCTACCCGATTTCCAATAGTAAGTGGGTAAGTGTTGGCCCTTGAATTTTTTTTATTTTATTGAATAAGCATGATTTCAAATTTATTTTTGAGATTTTGATTTGATTAATTGTTTTTGGTTAGAGTTTAATTAGAATGTAAATGGTTGGAGGATTTTATTGTTTAGATTGATGGAATTAGAAGTTATTAAATGGAGAAATTAAGATTAAGTTAGAGTATTGTATGGTGTTAGTTAAAT
>JANVCL010400626.1:1884-12968 GCA_026546855.1 Erythroxylum incrassatum
TGGTTTATCATTCCATAAAGCTATCAGAATTAGAGACATTTGAGGAATAGACTAGTTTAAACCTTAAAAGCTCCTAAAGCAGAGTCCAATTGTAATCCACTATCATTATAAAGACCTTTTCCTCTAAAGTACTAAGTGTCCTAGCTATTAGATTAATGGTTGATGACTTAACCTATTGTCATACCAAACATGTTCCTTTTCTACATTCCCCACCTTAAAAAATCATATTTAATTTGATCTCTTAGCTGAAGAAGTTGTCCAAGTAACTAAGAGTGAGAGGATCTTTTTTGCACCATCCATATTCTTCTACCTTTCAAGAAATAGTTGTGTAACCATTTCACCTAAAGAGAATTTTTTGTTATCTAGGATCCACCATAGTCTCTTCAGTATCAAGGCTGTGTTAGTAGCATTTATATCATTCAATCCTAAGCCACCATTTTCTTTAGGTGTGTAGACATCAGTCCATTAGACTTTAGCAAAACCTTCCACTTCATTTTGGTGACTCCATAGGAAATTTTTTAACATTCTTTCTAACAATTTTATGAGTCTTTTTGAAAGAAATATGTGGGAAATCTAGTAAATATGAAAAGAAGAAAGAACTGATTTGATCAGTTATAGTTTGTCAGCATAAGAAAGAGATTTATTCACCCATGATGAAAGTATTTTTTAACCATTTCAATAAAAGATAGAATTCATTGAAGCATAATCTTCTAGTGGGTAGACCTTTGTACAATGATGGAGGGAGCTTTCTATTCATACTAGTGATACTAGCAATGCATTATTCCATATGAGAAACTATTTTTAAATTATAAAGTGACTCTTATTCAAGTTCAATTCCAATCTTGATAATATTTTGAAATGTTGAAGGTAGTCCGCCAAGATTTAGATTGAATTTGTATAACCTTTACAGAATAAAAGTAAAGCATATGCAAAACATAGATTAGTTAAGGAAATTTTATTGCATTTGGAGTGGAATTTGAATTTGGTATTCAAGTTGAAAATGTTTCTAATAAGAAGGTTTAGAGCTTCCATCTATAAGAAGAATAGGTAGGGAGACAAAGGATCTCCTTTCTTTATTCCTCTAGCCCATTTGAAGACTTTAAAAGGGCTTCTATTCACCAATACACAATAAGAAGTAGTAGAGACACATTCCTTAATCCACTTAATGAATTGGCTAGGTAAACTAAATACTTCCAGCATAAGTAGCAAGAAATTCCAATTGATACTATCGAAGGCCTTATTGAAGTTAGCTTTGATGGAGCAATTTACTCGGGTACAACTTCTAGTATAACCCTTGAGGAGCTTCTAAACTAACAATACATTATCTCCAATTTGCTTATTTTCAATAAAGGCTCCTTGATTATCATTGATAAGGAAATTAACAACTTTCTTCAATCTTAAAGTAAGTATTTTTAAGATAATCTTGCAAATAAAATAAGTGGATGAGATAGGTCTATAATGATTACAGGAAACTAGATTAGTTAACTTGGGAATTAAGAAAGAAATGTTTTATTAATCTCGTTCAATAGTTTATCTATTTCTAAGAACTTATGAATAACTTCTAAAATCTCCTTACCAACCACCTCTTAGGAGTTATGAAATAAATAGCCACTCAAACCATTAGGCCTAGGGCCCTTCATCTTGTCCAACATGAAAATGGTATCACTATTTGCTTATCTTCAAATGGTTTAATTAGATTAACTGATGTTTCTTCAGAATTTTTTTAGAGATGAAGTTACTTAATAAGGGGACTAAAGACTTTGAAGCTTTTACAGTTTTCAATAGATTGGAAAAGAAAGAAGAAGCTGCAAAGAGGATAGAATTTTGATCCTACAAAATATAGCCATCACTTGATAAAATAGAGCAAATCTTATTCCTATTTTTTCTTGACAGCACATAATTGAAGAAGAATTTGGTACATTTATAACCGTCCTTGAGCCAAACCAATCCCTGATCCCTATTTGATAAGGGAAAAGTGATTGTGAACATATTGCAGATAGTATTCCAGCGTAAGCTTTTCCTTTCCCAAAAGGGCAAAATTATTAGGATTAGCAGCTAGAAGATTTTGAATATAAGAAAAAACCTAACTTAGCATCTTCCACTATAGATTCTGTATTGGCATTCATGGATTTATTCAACATTTTAAGCTCCTCCATAACAAATTTGAACTTTTGAGCACAACATAATTGTTTGGAGCTAGAAACAAAATTCTCCATTCCTTTACTACATGGTTCCAACAAACCACTCTAAAGAGCCAGGAAGTTGTTAAATTTGAATGGGAAGTGTCTAGCATCAAATAAGAGAAAACATAACAGCCTTATAGGAGTATGGATCGAGAAATAAAGGATCCATGAATTTAGTTTCACCATCAAGGAAATTAGCTAGCCATATAGATATCTAGTTTTATTTTTCTAATAAACCAATATGACCCTATAGGAGTATGGATTGAGAAACAAAGAATCCATGAATTTAGGTTCACCATAAGGGAAATTAGCTAGCCATATGGATATCTAGTTTTTATCTAGTTTTTTTTCTAATAAACCAATATGACCCTTGCTTATTAATTTAAGTAAAAAGTACTCCTCTGCCTTTAGATTAGTTATCCCCAAATGCTTAGCATAATTCTTAAGATCATTTAAAAATTTTCTAAGATAATAACTACCTTGAGCTTTAAATCATTATAAAGTGGAATTAAAATCCCCACATATTTACCAAGGCAACATGTAGTTGATTCCTATGATCTTGAGATTACTCTATAAGTCATTCCTTTGGAATACAAAATTATTGGCATATACTATAAAGAGTGTGATCATAACTTTCTTTACTACAAAGGATAGCTTTAAGTGCATCACTTAATCATAAACTCCTAAGATATCCACATCCAATCTGTATGGATTGTAGCAGATGACAATTCTACCTATAATATGGTAAGAGTGATTTGAAACAATTCTCCATCCAGTCCTTAAAATTTCTAAATTTTTTCATATTCTCAAACTTTATTTTTTAAAATTCCACATAAAATAGGCTTTTCTTTAAAGAAAAAATCCCTCAAATCTAGCTGCTTTTAAGGCAATTTAAGCCTTTGATAGTTCACACTAATATAGCTAATTAGTTTTTTAAGAATGTTAAGAATTCTCATTAAAAATAGGTGAATGTACCTCAGCTTTCCTTTAACTGGGAATAACCTCTACTGTTCTTCATCACCTCCTAAGAAGAAAACTTGTAAGGACTATTATTTTCGGAATGAAATTCGAGAGAAATAGAGAAGGAAGAGCTTCTAATTTATAGAACTACTGGTGTTACCAATTAACTCTTCCTAATACCGTCTTTTGCTTGGAAGATAGATCTAAATGACTATTTGGAGTGGGAGAAGCATATGGAGCTATTTATTATTATTATAAATTCTCAAAATAGGAAAATTTTAAATTGGTTATTACTAAGTTTAATGACTATATTGCGGATTGGCGGATTTAGCAAATTCTCACTAGGGGAGGAGCTAAGAACCATTTATAAGGATATATGACGAGATGAAGATTGTGATGAGAAAATGATTTATGCTAAGTTCCTACTACAAGGATCTTTATTAATGGATGCAAATGTCGACTCAAGATTCCAAGAGTGTGTAGTAGTACTATAAGGAGATGGACGTCGCTATGGGCGAATGTGGAGGAAAGTAGGGAGACGATAATCAGTCAATTTATTTATATGTCTATGAAGGTTGAGGGGTAACTTAAAAGGAGGCCTATTAACCATTTTAGTATTTTTAATACAAATTTTTCATCATATACCAACTCAAAGAGTAAAGAGGAAGAGAACGGTCCAAAGAACAAAATGAAGTAGAAAAACTAAAAGTGCACATTCCAAGTGGAATGAAAGCCAATACTTCAGTGCTTCATATGTATGACAAGATGATATATAACTTTAACATGTCCTACCAAGCGAGTGATGTTAATGAAGGAGGATGAAGAGTATGTATCTACGAGTGAAAATAAGGACCATATGGCTATGTCTAGATTAGGGGATGCTGCTGATGATATTATGAGATCTAAAAAGGGAATGTTTATAGTCACTAAGAGTGCATTGGCCTTACATATATGAGAAGATGATGCTAACGAACAACTGGAAAATTTCTTCCATGATTGATGTGCCATCAAAGATTGAGTGTGTAATGTGATCACAAATGGAGGAAGTTGTGCTAATATGATTAGTGTGTATTCAGTAGAGAAGTTGGGATTTTCACTATAAAACACCATAAACCATCGAATGTATAATGGTTTGGATAATAAACAGGTGCTAAATATCAAGTGTTATATGATGTGATCCACATGCAAATAGGACACATTTTGTTGGGGTTTCCATAGTAATTTAATAGGAGAGCCATAAACGATGAGTGTAAGAAACATGAATTCCATTTTCATAAATGAAAAATTGTTTACCATTTCTCCATTATCATAAAGGTAGGTTCACAAAGAGCAACTAAGATTTAGGAGAATGCCTAGAAGAGATGGAGGGAAAAGACATAAGAGAAAACACTTTAGGTTAATTTAAGCCTTATAGGAAAAGCAAAAAATGATAGATGGATGTAAAGGGGAAGAAATGAGTTTGGTAGCAAGAGCGGGGGATGTGATAGCTACATTCCTAGCCAAGCGCCAAATTCCTTTTGATTTTATAAATGAAGGTGTTAATTTAAGAATAAATCATTTTGAGGATAGGTGAAATGATGAGAATTAAGTATCAACTACAGCTACATAGATTCCTATATAGGGGAGGCATAAGCGAGCCTTATATAACTTATAAAAGGTCCAAGTCAAACCAAATGGGGTTATATAATGTAATTGGCAATATAGTCAAAAAGTAAATTGATGTCAATCTTTTATTGAGTTTTATGAATTGCGGAAATGGAAGCAAACTAAGACAAAATTTTAACACTTAATTGATGCATATATTTATTTTCTTATAGAATAAAACTAGTATCGACATTGATGAAGACAGAAATCAAAATCATAATTAGTTAGTTAGGATTTTGTTATTTTAAAATTATTATTTATTTTTTGTACTTATAAGAGACTTTCTAATGATTATAATTGGCAGAAGGTTATTGTTATTATTGAATCGAAAACCTTTTGGAGAGATCCTAAACCTTTTAAAGTATTCTTATTTTAAGTTCTCTAAAAATTTTTATTTTATCTAGGTTTTTAATGGTTATCAAACCCTAGGATCTTACCATTTGTAATCCTTTGCTTTCTAGAATGTGGCCATTCATATCCTTCTTTTATGTATTTTTAGGTTTCATGTTCTTAAATTATCTTATTATGTCAAAACAGTCTTTGGTCATGTTGTATTGATATTCAATCTTAATAGGTTTATTATGAGAGATATATCACCATCAAATGGTGGCCTAGTTAAAAGTTGGAGCTTACAAAAGAAAATATATGAAAAGTTTGTGAGGTGAAAATTTGATAAATGGTATCCTATATAGAAAATGCCTTTAAAAGAAGGAGATAGAAAAGCTCACAAAGTCATAAATTGGTAAATAATGAACTAGGAAAAGGATGGAACATAAAATAGAAAACAATCTAAATATATTATTAAGTTGAAAACTATTAAATGAAAGCATAGGCAAAAAGTATAGCAAAGGAAAAATTCTCGGTTGAAAATGAACAAACAAAGATTTAGATAATAAGCAAAAAATTTAATAGAAAAGGGTAGCTGATGCAGTTTAAAAGCTATATGAGGGAAATCTTTTCATTAAAAGTTAGCTTTACGATAATATGTCATAGTCAATTCAAGAATCATAATTGTTAGAAAGAGATTTTCATCAAGTGTTTGGCTAATTTAAGCAAAGATAAAGATACATCCATGTTATTAACGTCATTAGAAATTATATGTCTATTAACCTTTTTCTATTTCCAAAGCAATAAGCAAATAATTCAATTGTGCATTCACTTTAACACTAAAAATTTCAATTTAGTTCTTACCTACTTTTTTTTTCTTCTACTACCCTAATACAAGACTGCATAAAGTGAACAACTCATTTTGTAATATTAAAGTGATAAATAGAGATTAATCCCATAAGAATTTTGTAACTACTAACTCTTATACTAATATCTAGTCAATAATAAAGAGATTGATTGACTAAAAATTAAGTTAAATCAATTAACACACCATTAGATGCAATCAAACAAGTAAACAATAAATATAAATAAGATAATAATGACATATGGATTAGAATTCACCTTATCATCATGTTGTAATTTTAATTTAGTTTTTTAGAAATTATATTATTTTGATCAACGAAGTTTCCCAATGTAAATTGCATGAAGTTCTATCAGACTTCACAAAAAGGTTGCTCTAATGATAGAAGGGTCAAGTCGGTCTATATATAGTACCCCTAATTTAATATTTAACACAAATGCCTAGGTAAATGCACATGTTGGTTCTTTTGAACATATTTACATGTATGCTAAAATCATTTATAAGCTTTCATTTGTATTTGACCAATATTAACTTCAATATATTTATATTTTTCTTAAGTATAGAAATATTTATTAGAAATTTGCAATCAATACATACATGAATAAAATTAGGATTCCATCTAATCTAGATGTAACAAAAAACTAGTCAATTTATTTTTAAAACAATAATAATAAATGGCAAATTTTAAAGAGTTCATAGAAAAGGTTTCCTTGGGTGAATATCTCAATTTTTTATGTGGTTTGCTTATTTGTCATCATTCTCAGTCTCCTTCTTCATTAGTATGACTACAAGATGTTTTTTATAGCTACTCTCTCTTTAAAAACAACTAAACCTAACTTAAAAGTAAACAAAAAACTACTTGACCTCATTTTTTACTAGGTTTTCTATATCTCTAAGTACGCATTCCCATTAATAACCATAGTCTAGGAAATGATCATTTCTTATGCCCTTTATTCATTTTATCTATTAAAAATAAAAAATAACATTTTAAAGGTCTTTCTAAGCTTTTATGGCATCTAGAATCATATTACATTGAGTTTGGGTGAGAAAGTTAACCCAAAAAGCATTGGAGAATATGTTTGAAACTGTCAAATTATCTTCATTTTGCTCTTATCAACTCCATTTGCCTAATTTTCCTATTTACTTCAACATTTCCCTAATTTTTCTTTTAAAGAGTAATATAGGCATAAATATTCCCATATTTCATATTTCACACTATTTCTCTTCTTCATATATGCGAACTTTATATAAATAATTTATTTTAATATTTAACCTAAGCAAGTGTACATATCATCTGATAATAATATGTCTAACCCTCTTAATATTATCTAGTAAATGATAAAAATTAAATTTTATGTAATTTATCCAATATAAAATCTATATTAAAGGAAAAAAGCAAATACCACTAATAGTACCATAAAAAATTAAACAACAAGACGAAATCAAATATAAAAAAAAGTTTAATAAGAATTCCACTTAGCATTATCTTGAACTAATGATTAAGTTATTTAGAGATTTTATAGTTTGACTTATGAAACTTCCTAGTATAATGATCTACTATCTATCTATGCATAGTCACATATCCTTAATGGATTAATTGATACTTTATTTCTAATTAAAATATTTAAATATTCCCTAAGATCTATAAGATTTCATAAGTTTTATCATAATACTAAAAGGATTGTGTTAGGTTATTTATAAAGTCCCATTCAATTTTCAATATCTATTATATGGTCTAATTATATGTAGTTCTATTGAATCATCTATAGACAAATGTGATTAAATATAATCACTAGCTTAATTAAATCATCATTTAGAATAGTAAAAAAAATTTCATGAGTATACAAGTTCCTTCATAAAATAAATAAATTAAATTCACATGAAGAAATAATTATGTTTCATCCTATCTAGATATAAATAAAATTTATACATCATATTTGAAACAATAAACATAAATGAAATATTTGAAAAACTTGATTAGAGTGTTTTTCTTATAAAGACCTCAATCTCTCGATGTTCTCTATTATAAAAGGATTATTCTAGATCTCTTTTCATGTTAAAGATGGTTGTTTGAAGTGCCTATAAAGTTTTCTTCTTTCCTTGGATAACCAACCCAAAGTTTAGAATAAAAGGATATGAAAAAACCTCCAAGATTAAGATTTCCCGTGTCTAGTTATAGTTTATATCATTATTAAGACTCATTTTAGTCTATGATTGCTTCTTAGACCATTTCTGTCAAAAACTAAGAAAACTAACAATATGAAAGTTTTAATATTTCGTAGCTTTGGATAGCCTTGAATCATGTCAATCAAAGTCTAGATGTAAAAGTTATTATCAGCATATGCTTTAGTATGCTCAAGTCTCTAAACTAGTGATCTTCCTATTTCTCTCATGACCATCATATAGTCTATAGCATGATTATGTCTCCAGTTGTAGCCCTCACCAAATTATGGCTATAAGTTATCTCTCTTTTTGATATTGTTTCATATCGGGCATGAACTGGGACATAGACATAGGCCATAACACATTTAACTAAGAATTTTAAAGTTATTTAAGATTTACCTTGCAATCTTCTCCAATTCTTTATAAATCTCACCTTTAAGCAGCAGCTTCTAAATTATATAAACATAACATAATTAAATAAACCAAGATAATTTAAACAAAAAAGATAAAAATATTAAGGAAAATGTGTATGTTTTATACTATATATTTAGAATTTTACTTATCTTCAAGCAAATCAATCTCAAAAGCAAGTAGCCTAATAAGTTTCAATTCTACACTTAAATATTCTACTTTCCTCAATAAGAAAACAACAAGCACAACTAAAAAATAATTATTGCAAAACTAAAATATGGAAAGGAAGAAATTTAAGGTTCCAGAAACTTCTTAAAGCTTTAACTACTATGTTACTTCATCTAACAAACATATCAAAATTTGAGAACCTACAAAAAGAATCACACACACCATAAAATACAAGAAACAAAATGACATAAATCTAATAAAATAACCAAAAATAAAATAAAACAAACAATTAAAAGATTTTCACACATCAAATATAAGAAGGATACTAAAGGAGTATGCAACTCCATCAGCTACCATCTCACCCTCCATATAAGGCCTCAACTTTGTCCATTAACCTTCAATCTTTCAATTCATGCACTTTTGGTGTCCACATCACCATAAAGGAATAAATTTACCATTGTGAAAGGGCCAGACCACCTAGATGTACACTTTCTTGGAAATAACTTAAGTATTAAGTTAATAATAAGTGATGAGCCTTTCCAAATACAAGTCTATATGGAGACAAACCTAACGGTGTTTTAAAGTTATTATGTAGGCCTTGAGTGCAACATCCAAATTATAGTGCCCAATATTTTCTTGAACTACTCATTATTTTTCCTAATATTCCTTTGTTTGCTAGTTTTACTTATCCACTGGCGTAAGGATGATAAGCCACTACTATTTTATGAATCACTTTATACTTTTTCAATAATAAATAGAAAGAATGGTTGTAAAAATGGGAACCTTCATTACTATTGATAGCTCTAGGTGTTCTAGATATAGAAAAATTATTTTCTTCGCAAAATTTAACACTTCCTTAAAGTCATTGTTTTTAGATGCTATAACTTAAAATTATTTAGAGATAAAAAAAACCTTTTGCATGAAGTAGGAAATGAACCTATAAAATTATTGCCATAAATATCAAACAATTCAATTACCATGATTATAGTCATAGGCATTTCATTTCCCTTAGAGATATTTTCAATATTCTAACATCTACACATTCACCAATAAACATCTATCATCTTGACATATGGTAAGTAAATAAAAGCTAGATTGACTCATCTTAGCAATAATTTTAGCAATATTAAAATAGCCACCAAACCTCCTAGAATGGAAATGATTAGGAAATTTGTAACTTCTTAAAGAGGGATACACTTCTTAATTACTCCATCTACGCAATGTTTGAATAATAATGGTTCTTCTTAAGAATAATGTTTGAGATCCCACATAAATTTCTTCCTCCATTGATAGCTATGATAGGTGGAATAATACCTTGAACTAAATAGTTAACAAAACTTTCATACCATGGGATACCATATATGATCTAAATTTTTAAGTGAAAAAATAAAAGTTCTTTTTTATGGTTATATAGCTCAATTGAGCAATTATTAGAGTGCTACTAGTATAGTAAATAATATGCAACTTTTTATTCCTTTTCTTATAGGAACTAATTTGACTGTAAAATCACTAGCATCAAACATAAGTTTTAAATGGTAAACTTTAATCAATTGTTACTATAAATTGGTGTTTATACCAATTTCTTAGTCAACTTATGAAATGTATCAATACAATATGCATAAAAATTAAATGTTACATCCTTATTTAATAAGTTTTATAGGGATTGGGAGATCTTGGAGAAATCCCTAACAAATCTATTATAATAGCCTACATGTCTCAAGAAAATTCTAATTCCCTTCAAAGTGTTAGTAGGTTACATCTTAAATATAACCTCTTTCTTCATAGAGTTATTACTCATTTTTTCAACCAAATAAACTATTGTGGATTTGTGCTTGATTGGAGATTTTTTAAAAGCTTACGAATTGTGAATGGTGAGAAGTAGATTGGATTAGGTTGGGTCATGTCCAACTAGCCAAGATTTGGGAGATTTAGGCTTCGGATAGGCTTTTAGTTACCTAAAGCTTATTTGATCTTATATTCAAGCAATATAAACCACACTTGATCTAACTTTAGGCCGCTATAAAGGCTTTTAGGCCTACCCTAGTAGCCTTATACTTGGCTAGTCCTTACTTTTTTATCATGCTTAAATTCAACCATACTTTGGCTTATCTATTAATGAAAAGGGCAAAAAAAAGGCATCAATCTATTTGCATCCGTACTCAATCTATTCTTCTTGATGTCGTCACAAATGGCCAAGGAGTTCTTTATAAGTGCATTTGTTTCCTTTATAATGTCTCCCTCAAACTGCATTTATGTTAGAGATTACATATTCATGCAATGTTCTCTAATTCTGGTTATCTCCATTCATCTTCTCAAATTCTTGAATTTCTTGGTTTAATGATGTTTAACAATCTTTGAGTGTTTGA
>JANVCL010400720.1:0-12962 GCA_026546855.1 Erythroxylum incrassatum
AAATAATAATTTATAAGATAAGGATAAATATATCAATTAATTCAAAAATAAGTTGTCGGTTTGTTAGTAAGAAAAAATTTGTTTTTGTTCCCTCCATCCACATTCGACAGGTTGCTTATGTACCACCCTCTCTTCATAGTTGGTTTCACAATTTATATGTGTAACCGATTCTATTTTTATTTTTCTGATATAATTTTTAGTTTTTAGTTTTTAATTTATATTTTTTCAAATAAAAATTAATACAATGCATTAATACAAAAGTAAGTATTTTAATTATACTTTTAACAATAACATTGTTATATACATCATTAATGAGCACTCAAAGTTATAGATGTCTATCGCTAAGCTTAATATTCATCATCATTTTTTTCAATGCATTAATAAAAAATTGAGCATTTCAATTAAACTTTTATCAATAACATTATTATATAAATATTTAGTAATGGTTAATGAGTTGAAGGTTGTTACTATAGAAAATTATGTTAGTAATCTTTTGTGAGGTAAGAGTCTTCCCCCGATTCATTGTTGTTTGTAAGAGGCATAAGACAACTCAACTCAATTTGTGAATTCTTAATATTAAGGGAATATTTGTACTAATTAGTTATTTCATAATAAGATTTTTATATTTTTATCATGGTACATTAACTTAAGGTAACTAATGAAGTAGTTCAAATTTGTTTATTTTTGAATGTAAACAAAACTTCACCTACTATAGACTTATCATAATAACCAAATAAATCTAATTGTTACAAAATGATACTTCTATCCTATGCTATAGAAAATTGAGAGTCTCAAACATGATTAAATAGTTAGCAACAATTGCCTATCACTAGTATTTATTTCTAATTTCAATGCTTCAAATAGAGCTCCAAATTGTTTCATATTTTCCACATGTTGCAATTCTATTCTCTTGCTTTGACTACCGTTAAATAGGAGGTTTCACGACACGTTGTTCTTACCAATTGGTGGATTTTATAAGCCAAGTGCCTCTAGAGTGGCTAATATAAATGACTAGCTTATTTGGTCAAATGCTTTATGAAATTCTGTTTTCCTATAGCATATTCTAATGGACTTCTTTTGATGATAGTTCTTAAATAACTTATCTGAAACTAGAAGATTATCTTCAATACTTCTACTTTTATATGGGTTTAATGGTATACTTCATGATTACTTTCAATCTAGTGGCCAAGATTTTAGTGATGATTTTATATCGAGTGATATAGCATGTAATATGCCTAAATTCTTGTAAGGAAAACGCATTGGGAGTCTTAATAATAAGGTAAAACATTGTCATAGCTTCTTTGGTATAAAGAATTCTTGTATTACCTTGATAACTTGATTGCTCACTAAATGTGAAGAGTTCTAGAAGAACAAAGCATTAAATCCATCAGGTTTTGGTATTTTGTTAGGGTGCAAACTGAATAAAGTCTTTTAATTCTTAGATATTATCACAAGCATTTTGAGTTTATAAGTTTATTCTTATCTAAGAGTTGGATTAATTAAGGATTTAATACTGTATACGGGAGAAATTAGGTTAGTTTTACCTATTATAAAAAAAATCTAAAATTTTTCTTAATTTTGTAATACTAGATTAAACTTTAAAAAGTAACACTAAAATGCTCAAACTTTTCATTTTTAGCAAAAATAGCTCAATGTTAAGTTCTCTGTTAATATGGAAGATATAACGAGTAATATTAGATTTGTATTTTTTTCCATGTGGTTGCGACATATTATATTTATGCCACATATAAAATTTCCAATTAATAAATTGAAAATAAAAAACCTTATAAATAATTATGAAGTAATCTATAACTATTTTAGAGTTTTTATATTTTTAATTTATTAAATAGCAATTCATATGTGACATAAAATACAATATTTGGTAACCAAATGGAAAAAATATTAATATGATATGGCTTGCCACATTGTTGAGAAAATTTTATGTCTAATAATAAAACTCTCAATACCCACAAGTATAAAGGTCGTATCTTGTAGTATAAGAGAGTATCGTTCCAACGAGGAATATGCAATAATTAACAATTCAAACATAACTTTGTTTAATGTATTCAGAAATTGATATGGATTAAATTTAAATAATAAAATTGAAACAAATAAATAAAACAACACAAGTAATAAATTAACAAGTGAGCTGCCAATTAAAATTAAGGTTTGATCAAGATTAAATACTTAGGAACTATTCTTTCTTTATTTTGACCCCTTACAATTATTGATTCAAATTATGTTTTTGATCTTAAATTTCCTAAGGTATTGACTATACTCTCTCAAGGTCTAATCAATTAACCCTAATTGAATTTAAAAATTTTAAATTTGCAATCTCTCGATTTATAAAACTGTCCCTAACATCTTCTGTTAGATCTGAAGCTATCTAATAGATAATCAATTTCACAACCAATATCTCTCTTTGATTGATCATTAATTTGACAATTATGGGTCTATTAAATTGCCAACTTTCATTGTACATCCTAACACTAATTCCTTTGACTCACACGTTTAATTTATTGTCAAATTGATGCATGAAAAAATTATCCCAAACATCCATAAATATATTGAATTCAATAATTAATAAAAGTCATAAAATAATTCCAAATCAAAGTTTAGAACTCCATGAACATGTTTAACATCAAGGAAATCAGATTACATATCAAGAATAACAAAAGAAACAAAGGAAAAGAATAAAAAAAAACTCTATTTGCTCCTTGATTTGAAAAGCTGGAATTTTCTTATTCTTGCTTGATCTCTCCACTTTGATCCACCTTGATTCAATGAATTCTGCATTTTTTTGTTATTATTGTTCTTAAATAGTGCATTAAGGTTCTAGGGTTGTTTCTAGGGTTTCTCCACTTAATATGCTTCCAAAAATAACCTTGAACCCTAAAAGATACAAAAAAGTTGCGCCTGGAAATCTCTGACCACTATCGTGCTTCACTTGGTTCAGCCTTTGTCACGATCATGCTCAATTGTACATAATTGTGAGACTTTCAAGTTTCCTCCAACTTCTTCATTCTTTAATTTCCTAATTTCTAAGACTCACAAACACATCAAACACCTCATGAAATATAAAATTAAGATCAAATTCTTACTCTAAACCAAAAAAAAAACTTAGAATACATACAAACATTAACAATAACACAATTCTAATCCTATAAACATGATAATAATCCAAAAAAACTTGAAAGCACACTTAAACACATAGAAAAACGTTATATAATTTTCTTATATCAACATCCTCACACTTGAACATTTGCTTGTCGTCAAGCAAAACTTAAAGCACAAAAAAACAAAATACATAAATACATAAACACACAATCATAGAATAATACAATAATGATACAATGACATCAAATCTTATAAAATTAACTTAACCTCAAACACCAATTATAAAACTGTGCCACTATACTAGCTTATTCCTTTCATGTTTAAGTGCTTTAATTTTAATAAAAATACTAATCAAAACATTAAAACCCTATTCATACACCTATAGTACTTATAAGCATGCCTTTCTTCTTTTTATTATTAATCAATTTAAAAGGCAAACCATCACTAAATAAACTTTCATGAAAATTCTTCTTATTATTTTTTAAATATCAGCAGGTTTATTTATTGTAACATCATTTTTAAAGATTTTCTTTAACTTTAACCTAGTCTTTTGACTCAAAGGCAAACATCTTGTCATGATATTCACTAGATTACTCAACTTGGTCACATTTTTTTTAGCTTGGTTGGAGTGTCATTCTATTCTTTTGACGAGAAGATAAACATTTTGTCATGAATGCCCTCGATTACTCAGTTGTATCACAACATTTAACTAACTACCAATTCTATTATTAACCTAATTTTTTAAAAAAGGGTCAGTATAGTAGTTATTTTATTTAACACTTTCTTGTTTTTATTTAATGTTTTAAATTTCTTCACCTACCTTATTTCTTCACAGTTTCTTATAAAAGATACTAATCATGATAACCAATTCAATTGACTATAATTATAAATGTATATGAACAAAAGTTATAAAGTGAAAGAATAAGAGTCATATCCTAATTAACATACATATTCATCCCAAAGACACTTAAAACACAAATTCATAAGTTACTGTACCTTTACAATTTAAATAATCATGGTCAAAAGTAAGCAATTCCATTCTATTCTTGCCATTAACACATTCACACATAACAATGCCAACTTAGTTAAAAAAACTATTCAATTGTAAAATTCACACACAATTGGTATATACAATTGTAAAATTTACACACATATGATATGCAATTGCATTTACTTCTCGCATCTGAGCAACACATTATCCTCAATATGAAAAACAAAGAATGCAAAAAAAAAATAACAACAAAGAAAAAGTTAGAGCAAGAATACTTATGTTGTTTTAGCAGTGATAGTGTGGCTATGGAATTTGGAGGCACTCAATGCCATATAATTCTAACAATTCACTTCCTACAAAATAGACATAAATAATAAAAGTAACAAAGTACCAACAAAATAAAATGAAAATGAAATGAAATAATCATATCCTAATTTTGTGTTGCCTCCGAAGTAACACTTATTTACGTCATTAACTTCATATATTCTGCCTTCTACCCTCAATCTGGGTTTGTGATGAGTGTCTTGCTTCCACTTATTTCACCCAATTTTAGTTTTTTAGCCTGTAAATAAGCTACATGCTACAACATAATAAGAAGGACATATTTGATAAAATTAAGAAAACCAATTAAGTTCAATAATTTCTTTTTTAGTAACAAATTGTCAATAAAATGGGGGATAATGAAACTCTCAGAATTTCCTATTGAATCTAGCAGTTTTACCTGTAAGAATATGAGATGCTCTTCTTCTATCGCAATCACCCTCCTCTTCTCTTCTTCGTCCACTTCTTGAACCGAGAATTCCTTATATTCTTTTAGCTCTATGTCGTTCTTTGTCATCTATTTCTCTTCCTCTTTTGTTAGAGAGTTAACTACATCAATTCCCATGAATGAGCCACCCTTACTTTAATACTTTATTCATATTGGATTTTACTTGTTCATGACCAATCCAAAGGATAAGGTTGCCTTCATGGACATCTACCAAAGCTTTGCCATTACTCAAAAAGGGTCTACCAAGAATTAGTGGACAAGTTCGATCCTCTTCAAAGTCTAGCATAATGAAGTCTATGGGAATGATAAAATTATCCACTTTTATAGACACATCCTCCTCCACACCAAACACTTTCTTTATTGATTGATTCTCCAACTGAATAAGCATAGAAGTTGGCTTCACATTGCCTAGCCCCAATTTCTTAAAATTTGTCAATAACATAAGATTAATTCTTGTACCTAAGTCACATGAACATAGAAAACTCTAAATTACCAACTACACAGAGTATGGTAAGACTCCCTGGATCTTTCAACTTTGAAGGCGTGTGGTTGGTAATTATGGAGCTACAACTTTCCATCCTAGAGACCTTTTGATTGTCATCCCAGGTCTACTTGCTTGACAAGATTTCTTTAAGAAATTTCACATACTTAGGTATTCTTTCCAAAGCTTCTATAAAGGACAAGGTAATTTGCAATTTCTTCAAGTTTTCCAGAACATTGCAAATTGTGTATACAATTTTTTCTTTTAAAGTCTTTGTGGGAAGGAATTTTTTTGGATATAAAGGAGGAGGGACATATGAGGGATCCTCATTCTTCACTTCATCCTTTTTCTTCTTCTCTTGGTCTTCTACAAGGTGGGGTTTAGCTTTTTCTCTATTGGTTCCTCTAGCTTTGTCCCAATTATAAGTTTGATGGCCTTAAATTGCTCTCTCTTAGATTTTCTTTGGACTTGCTTGAGAAGCACTTCCCATTTCTCATTAATAACTCTTTGGTAAGCTAGCCCACTTCAAGCTAATTCTGAATACAAGTGGTAAAAGTCTTTGCTACTTGCTCAAATTGCTCTTATAGCCTTTTTTGAGTCTCTTCCATACTTTTAAGCTTGTCTAATTTTGAATGATTTGTATTGGATTCGTCTTGTTGAAATCCCAGTGGATCTTAATTTCTTAATTGAGTCCCTACATTGTTAGAACAAAAAAAATTTAAGTGGTTCTGTTACCCAGGATTATACATATTTAAATAAGGATTATTACCTTCCCAACCACGTTATGATCTATTTAAGTGAGATTACTGCACGTTGTTATTTTCCACTAGGAAGCAATCAGCTGTGATATGACTATCTTCTCTACATAGCTCACATCTGTGCTAAATTACTTTGAATCGAGAGAAAGAGGTGGCTATTAGGCTATTTAATTGATGGTGAGGTTGTTAATTTCAATCTATAAAATGTCACTGAATCTGCAACAATCATTCCTTTTGGATCTTAGAAGTTTGATGGTTGTCTACTTCATTTCCATGTCTAAAGATAATTATTGTTTGCCATCTTTTATAACAGATCATGTGTCGTTTGCACTGGTCGTTGTGTAAATCCTTAATGATAGGTGTTGAACCTTGGCCTCATGAAGTCCATAAGGGTCTTTTGCTCTCTGTGATGTATTTCCTCCATCATCGTTCTTTCTATCTCTTCTTGCCATTTAACTTTTTGAATTCCTCATTCTTTCCTTGAGATGTCTAGATTGATGTGTTTTGTACTTTGCTTTCATAATTTCCTTTTTTTCTTATTTTATAGGATTGGGTACCTCAATCACAAAAGAAAGGGTAACAATTTCTTAAATCAAAGAAATTCATATCATCTTAATACTAAAATCCCTAGTAACAATGCCTAAAACTTGTTGAGCAAGTTTTATATCTAATAATAAAACTCTAAATACTCACAAGTATACGAATCGTTTCTTATAATATAAGAGGCTATCCTTCCCATGAGGATTATGCAATAGCTAGCAATTTAAATCTAACTTTGTCTAAGGTATTTAGAAATTAATTTAAATAAAATAAATTGAAACAAATAAATAAAACAAAGCAAGTAATCAATTAACAAGTGAGTTGCCAATTGAAATTAAGCAAGATTGAATACTTAGGAGCTATTCTTTCTTTATTTTGATTCCTTACTATTATTGATTCAATTTATGTGTTTGATCCTAGATTTCTAAAGGAATTTATTATTCTCTCTCAAGATCTAATCAATTAATCCTATTTGAATTTGAAATTTTTAGATTTGCAATCGATCGATTCACAAAACTATCCCTAACATCTTCAATTAGATCTGAAGCTATCTAATAGATAATCAATTTCAGAACCAAGATATCTCTTCTATGCACTGTTAATTTGATAATTATAGGTTTATTAAATTTTCAACTCTCGTTATACAAACTAACACTAATTACTTTGACTCATTCTCTCGATTTGTTCTCAAGTTTATATATGAACAATTATCACAAATATCAAGAAATTTATTGAATTCAACAATAAATGTCACAAAATAAATCCAGAATAATTCCTAACATGAGTTTAGAATTCCATAAACATGTTTAACATCAAGGAAATAAGATTACACATTAAGAATAATGAAATAAATAAGGTAAAAAAATTAAAAAAAACTCAATTTGCTCCTTGATCTAGAAAGCTGGAATTTTCTGATGTTTTCTTATTCTCTCCACTTTGTCCACTTTGATTCAATGGCTGATACTTTTTTTTGTTTTTCTTGTTCTTAAATAGTTCATTAAGGTTCTAGGGTTGCTTTTATGGTTTCCGCACTTAATTTGGTTCTAGAAATAGCCCTGAATCCTAAAAGATACAAAAAATCATGTCTAGAAATCTCTTGACTGTGCTTTGAGTGATGACTGTGCTTCACTTGGTTCAACCTCTGTCACTATCATGCTTAATTATGAACGATTGTGACACCTCCAAGTTTCCTCCGGCTTCTGTATTCTTCAATTTCGTGATTTCCAACACTAACAAACACATAAAACACCTTATGAAACATAAAATTAAGATCCAATTGTTGCTTTAAAGCAAACAAACACCTATAATACATACAAACATTAATAATAATACATTTCTAATCCTATATACATGATAATAATCTAATAAATATTTGAAAACACACTTAAACACCTAGTAAAGCATAAAATAATCTACACCTATCACATACCATCTATGTTAACAAAGAACTTACGTCAACTTATTTTGCTAAAAAATGAAAATTGGAACATTTTAACGCCACTTAAAAAATTTTAGGCTATAATTACAAAATTGAATAAAGTTTGAGTTTTTTTTTATAATTAACCTTTAGTTTCATTAGCTATTATTTCCTTAAAATATTTGTATGCCATTTCCTTTAGCTATCCTGACTTTTAGTAAGTTACATAATTAGGGTTTATGAAGGAGCCAAATTTGTTGGTGTTTCTTTTAAAGTTACTTTGCAAAAATAATTTAAGTTTCTATCCCTATATTAGAGCCAATGAACTATGAATCTTTTCTTTAGGAGGGAGTTGTTAACTACTAGCACTTGCAAGTGTCTATTTAGTGCTATTTTCTCTTTAATCTTAAAGAAACTACTACTAAGATTGATATATGATTTCTCTTATTCTTTTTAACGATCACTTTTAGCATCTTAAATGGTTGAGTTTGCATCCTAGTTATTGAAGTGCTTTATATAGTGTTTCTTAAGCTCATTTTTCACCATTTGCAACTTCATCATAAATTTGAAGGCCCCAAAGCCTTCCATATTAGTAGCTAAAACCAGTTCTTCATAACTATCTAGATTAATCATGTGACTAATGAATCTAAAAGGAACTCTCATCTTTTGTCTTTATACACTTGTATTTTAATTAATCTATGATATAATATAAGAATAGAGTTTGAAAAAGTAGATTTATCAAGGAAGCTAGTCATCTGTAAGAAATTAACTACAGCTTTATCAAGATTCATTCTAATCAACCACTTCCTTTCTTCGTTATTTCTCCGCATTTAAAAGTACCTATTAAATCTTAAAAAAGATAAACCGTTAGTGCTCAGGGAGTTCCTAAAATTCTTAGTAATCTTGAATATATAGTTTGCTATTAAAGTCTCTCAACATAAGCTAAAGGGTTTGAATTGAAGATTAAATCATCATTAAGGTCTTCCTAAAGATGGTTTCTCTGAAATGATATATTCTTAACATATATAAAGGTAATGTAGATGTACTTAGAATGGTGAGCTAGGTTAATCTTTAAGTTTATGAATTCATTTGAGCAATGTAAATGAATTAACTTGATTTCTTTAGGGTTATAAGCAATTATGATTCTCCTAATGTAGTTTGCTTAATGTTTGCTTAATACTTTGATTTTATTTTCCAATACTTCCTAAAGAACTATAAACCTTTGCTCAATCTACCAATCTTTATTTTTGTCTTCAAAACTCTAAGTATAGTTAGTTTTCTAGTGAGAAAATAGTTAAAAATATCTTTTTATTTTTTAGGCAATTTAAACTCCTCACATTCCATGCTAAGATATTAAGGAAATTTGAGATTTAAAGCCCTTTTTGTTGGGCTTCCTTTTAAGTCATTTCCTTGTAATTTATAGACAATCATTCCCTGGATTGCTACATAAATAAATTTTACAATAGTATGATCATTGACATTTCTGTTATTCTCATCTTTTTTTTTGTAAGATATTTCTTTTTAGGAGTTTTAAGATTCCCAAGAGAGGCTGAATATTAGTGGTGCTTGGAAGGCTAAGGCAATAGTGACACCCTAAATAAATAATAGTATTCAATTTCATTACAATAAAGAGATCAAACCACAAGACATCATTATTGTGTTTCTTTGGGCAATCAACAAATTCTTTAAAGTGAGTTCTATCATTTTAAGTCCACTTTAAAACTTCCTTGTACCCATCAACAACCCAATCAATAATGGTATGTGAGATTAAAATTAATAAATATAGTTCATTAAAACTTTGCCTAATATTTACGTTCTCTATGTTTTAGCCATTTGTTCTTTCTATAAGTGAAAAAATGGTTTTGGTCATTTATACTACTTGATTTAGCAAAATTTTCTTCTGACATTTGTAGTGTTTATAAATAGGAAGTTTTGTAAAGATCCAAAGCAAGTAAACACAAATGATTCCTAAACCTTGAAACACTATGAAACCCCAATCGGTTCAACAATGAATCTAGTGGTTATTGATCAACTTGATGTACTCATCAATCTTGGGATTTCATTTACTCATCTTAACTTTACATTATATGGCCCAAACCCACCTCACATTCATCTTTGTGAAATTGAGATCCTTATAGTTGTGCAAGCTCTCTCTTTTTTGTGTTTGTCACAACTAAGTAGAATAATAATACCCTTTTCAACAAAGTTTTAAATGTTAGACTTATTGTAAGAGAAGGTAATATAATTGCATTCGCAGTAAGAGTAGCCAAAAATGTAGTGTCATCATAATTGCAAATGTTATCTTTGGATCAAAGCCTCCTATTAATACTGACTTTCTTGATAAGGCATTCCAATTTGACAAGCATATTATTAATTATCTTTAGAACAGTTGAACAACCTTCTCCAACTATATATGAAAAATCAATATAAATAAGGTTTCTTGTCATTTTTCTTTTGTAGATCATTGTATGCATAGTCTAACATATATTCAACAATATTATATATTAGAAAAACGTATAAAATAAATGCAGAAGAAAAATGAAATACCTCCTACCATTCTTGTTTATGCTTGAAAAGCTACATTTTTGGAATTCTACTAAGATTTCAATTCCCAATATGATGGTGTATGTTTTTAGAAGAGAAAAGGAACTTAGAGAACCAAAATCGAAGAAGGAAACCTATATGAATGTGCTCCCATCAAGAACAATATCAGTTACCATAAAACTAGGAATTTATACCCAGAAAATGTATAACGTTGGACCATTTATGACACAAGAATAGGAAAAAGTTCTCACATTCTCCCACTTGGTCAATACGTTTAGCTTGCTGTCAAATCTTAATCTAATCCAATTAAAATATACGAATCATGGCGATAAGTTCTCTAGTAGTTGAGTATTATCTTCTTTGTATTATAGTATACTATAATTATATCAACAGAAAGTGGTAACATTACTAAATAAGTAAGCCCTATGTTTATTTTAGGTCCAAAATAATCAATTTTAACAAAATTCAATAATGTGCACCATAATATGATAATATTATAAGAGTTTCATGAAAATAACATTGTCCACATAAAGAAAACTATATAATGAAACTCAATCTCATTCTTACAACATGATCTTTGAACTTTACTGGTGGCATGCCTTTTGTTAAAGGATCAACTATTTTCAATTTATTGCTAACGTGTTCAATAACTACTTTCTTATCCTTAATATATTCCCTTATAGATAAAAACTTGATATCGATGTGTTTACTTTAACTACTACTCTTATTGTTTTTAGCTAGAAAAACATCAACCAAAGTGTGACAATATATTCTCAATGGACTAGAAATGGAATCCACAAATCTAAGCCTATAAATGAAACTCTTTATTTATACAACATATGATGTAGCCTTAAAATAAGAAACAAACTCATCCTCCATAGTGGAAGTAGCATTTAAAGACTGTTTGACACTCTTACACGATATGAATCCATTGACAAACATGAAGATATAACTTGATGTTGATTTGCGTGAATCAATACACCCAATAAAATCTAAATTTGAGTACCCTGTTACCTCCTAATTGTCGATGCGTCTATACATAAGCATGTAATCTTTGATCCTTTAAAGGTACCTTAATACTTTCTTTATAGCTCTTTAGTGATCTAATTCTGGGTTACTCTAATATCTGCCTAACATTCCAATAGCAAATGCAATGTCATATCTTATACAAATATGAGAAGACTGGACAGAAGAATCATAAGAATCAGAGGAAGAATAATTCATCGTTGAAAGCGTTGAAGATCGAGGAAGTCAAGAATGACGACTCCAGTGAATCAGATCAAGATTCAAGTTAAGAAGATGATGAACTATCCTTTATCTCAAGAAAGATCAGACGCATGTGGAAGAAAAAGGCAAAAGGAAACAAAGAGTCCTCTTTCAAGAAGAATAGCAAAGATGAAGGAAAGAATGATAGAACTTTCGTCTTATGCTATGAATGCAATAAACCGGGACACTACAAGTTTGAATGTCCGTTGCTGAAAAGAAATTCAAAGAAGAGTAAAGAAGGCAAGAAAAGCATGATGGCAACCTGGGAAGATCTGGATTTGTCTGAATTAGATAATGACTCAGAGGCATCAATACAAACAAACACTTGCCTAGTAGCTGAATAAGAAAGTGATGAGGAGGTAAAATTTAGTGAATTACAAGATGCATACTCAGAATTGTTAGAAGATTCTCATGCAATTCTGAAGCAGTATAAATTTCTCAAGAAAAAGTACATAGAAAATTTGAAAAATACGCAAGTATTAGAGAAGGAGAACGTCTGCTTAAAGAAATAAGTAGATGAGATGAAGAAAAAAGTAGTCGTAGATAGATCTGAAGAGATCAATCAGCTGAAACAAAGAATAAACAATCTTTCAGCTGATCTATCGACATTCACGGAGAGTACAAGAAAAATGAATGATATGTTAGGGAAATACAGACACCCTAGTGATAAAACTGGATTAGGGTTTACTAAAAACCACATTCAACATAAACAGAATTTTGTTCCTTATAGGAAGAATTCTCAACAGTTGCATCATCATCCTATTATAAATTATGTTAGAACTAACCCTAAAGGACCTAAGAAAATCTGGGTACCTAAGAGACAAATAATATCTCCTGCAGATATCCTTCCTTAGACAGTGGATGCTTGCGACACATGACGGAAAGAAGGTCTATGTTCCTGGATCTTCAGTATAAGAAGGGAGGATCGGTAACTTTTGGAGACAATAAGCAAGGCAAAATCATTAGAATCGGTAAAGATTCCTTTGCATGTATTGATAATGTACTGCTAGTTGATGGTTTAAAACACAATTTGATTAGTGTTAGTCAATTATTTGATTCTGGTTTTGAAGTGTCTTTCA
>JANVCL010400738.1:0-12962 GCA_026546855.1 Erythroxylum incrassatum
TTATCTTTATGTTAATCAGGGTAGGGTCTAAGTCTTAATCAGTGTACGCTCACCACCAATGTGAGCTAGCCGCAAGTGTCAGGTTTAGGACTTCAGCCAGGCTCAGGTCTCGGGAATGGGCTTCAGCAGGGCTCACCTCTCGGGACCGTCGGGCTCCGGGATCGGGGTCCGACATAATGGTAGAGGAGGTCTTAAAAAAGTATAAGCTGAAAAATTTGTGTCCACATGTCGATTTCCTGACCTAGCTGGCCACTCCAAACTATCCTGTTGAGAGATATTGGGATGATAATGAGGAGTGTCCAAGTAGCCCAGTGTATCAGCTACTAACTCTTGCCAGCTCCACATACTGTTCCTGATCACCTCAGACCTACTGTTCCTGATCACCTCAGACACAGTAACAATTAATTTTAGGTCAGATCCATTAATGGCCCTGGGAGTAGAGAAATGCTGGAGAATTCCTCTCAGATGCCAGGGGTCCTGCCAAAAATAAGTAGATTCTCCATTACCAATCCTAATTCGAAATTGGTTCCCTAATTTATCCCTAATTGCTAAAAAAAATTTCCAACTCCAAGAACTATTACTATTGGGGCAGATACTCCAAAAATTCCCCCTCCTCAGAATAACAGAATGGACCAACTTCACCCATAGTGCTTCATGGTCATGAAACAAACTCCATATCCTATTTCCAAGCAACACATTATTCCAAGTAGCTAAATGTTTAATCCCTAGACCTCCTTCCTTTTTAGTTATACAGACATCAGCCCATTTGACCTTAGCATGGGAACTGGAAGAACCCTACCCCAACCACAGGAAGTTCCTAGGTTTGGACTATATCTCCTTTAAAATAGAAGAAGGAAGAATAAACATGATAGACCAAAAGACTTAAAAGGAAGAAAGAACCGAGATAATCAATTGCAGCCTACCAGCATAGGAAAGGGTTTTCTTAGTCCACTTGCTTATCCTAGCTTCAATCTTGTCCAAAAGGGGAGTACAATCCCTTTTGGATAGCCTCCCCAAGTATGTAATAGGAAGGCTACCTCTCTTAAGACCAGACATCAATTCAATTTGAGAAGTCAAGGTTACCAACTCTGGGGATAAGAAAAAGTGACTCTTATTGAGATTCATTTCCACGCTAGACAATTGAAAAAGGTCCTCAGAAAGCTAAGCAAAGAATGAATAGAGCCCAAATCTGCATGACAGGAAAGCATGAGATCATCAGCAAAAAGAAGCTGGGATATTTTTAGAGATTTACACCTCCAATGGTATTGGTGTGCTGGATTAACATCTAAATCCTTGTTCAGCCATCTAGAAAGGACTTCCATACATAAGATGAAAAGGAATGGGGATAAAGTATCCTCTTGTCCAAGACCTAATTTCCCTCTGAAGAAATTGGGAAGAGGTTCCATTAATGAGGATAGAGTAAGAAGGGGTAGAGATACATTCTTTGATCCAAGTAATGAATTGCCCAGGAAACCCTACATAAATAAGAACATTGATGAGAAACTCCCAATGAATTGTGTCATAGGGTTTATGGAGGTTAATTTTGAAAGCACAACGCTTGTGATTGTTAGAAAGATGATAATTACTAAGGATATCTTAGGCCAACAAAACATTATCACCTATGCGATGGTTTTTAACGAAGGTACTTTGATTAGAGCTAATAATATGGGGAAGAGACTCTCTAAGTCGGTTGGCTACAATCTTGGCAATGACCTTATAAAGGAAATTGCAACAAGAAACGGGTCTATAATCTTGCACTGTGGTAGGTTGAGATTTCTTGGGGATAAGAGATATAATAGTGGGATTAAACTCCTTAAGAAGCTTCCCATGATCAAAAAAATCCTTAATAACATCAGTGACTTCCTATCATATTATTTGCCAAGACTGCTAAAAAAATAGCCATTAAAACCATCTAGGCCTAGAGCCTTGTTGGGATGAAGGGAATTAAAAGTAGCTCTTATCTCTTGTACTGAAACTTCAGCTATAAGAGAGTTGGTGAGACTTTCAGGTAAAGGGCGAGGGAAGAGAGAGGCCACAAACTCTTGCGAAGAAGGAAGACATTTTAAGCTCCTTATAGAAGTCTGGAAATGTTCCAAGAATTGATTACGAATCTCTTGACACCCTATAATTCTAACCCCATTGGCCAAGTATAAGGAGTGAATGATTTTCGTATTTCAGTTTGCAATGAGGGATTGGTGGAAGAATCGAGTGTTCCTATCCCCTTCTTGAAGCCATTTAATACAGGATGCTTGCTTGAAAAAGGATTCTTGATCTCTAAGGGCTCTAAACAAATCATGAATGGCTTCAGCCTCTCTTTCTTTCTTTCAGGAGAGGCGACTGAGGATCGATTCTCACTTGCTCTTGAATTCTGTTAAGATTGGTCTGACAGCTCTCCACTCTCACACTAACATCACCTATTTGCCCAGAGTTAAGGGTCTTAAGAGCTCTCTTTACCAATTTAAGCTTAGACACTACCTGAAACATTGGAGTGTCTCTGATCGGCCTTGTCCAAGCTACTTCTATAGTTTGGAGGAAGTTAGGCTGATTGACAAGGAAGTTAGAGAACCTAAAGGGGAAGACCTCTTCTATTGACTAAGCTAGTCCCTAACCACTAATGGGGAGTGATCTGAGACATTCGGGTTGAGAGTGACACTGTACGAGCTGGGAAAATTAGAGGACCACTATTAATTTATGAGAGTTCTATCAAGTTTCCTAGCGACATTGAGCTCACCACTCTGTTTATTGGTCCAAGTGAAAATAGGGCCACTAGCATTAAGATCAAACACTGCACAGTCGGCTACACACTTCCTAAAATCTCTCATCCCTTGCATGGCCATAGGGCTCATGGGAGAACAGAATCGCATTGAAATCCCCAAATATAAGCCAACGTTGATTACCTACTGTGGAGGAGATTTGGGTCAAAGCAGACCAAAGATTTTTCCTATGATTAAGATTATTAGAACCATACACACAAGTGACAAGGAAGGGAGTAGTGCTATGAATGGGAGTAACAGCCAAATGAATCAATTGATTAGTAGAGAGTAATGTAGAACAGGAGTATCTACCTGCATTCCAAGCTATAACTATCCTAGCATTTGAAGCTTGATCAAGATTAGAGCAGAAAGACCAGCTAGGAAACATCAAGGAGCAGATATTATTCAGAATTAAAGAGGATATAATGCGGGATTCAATCATACAAACAAAAGAAGTGGAAAGACTCTTAATACAAGCCTTAACAGCTAAATGTTTATTAGGGCTATTGAGCCCTCTTATATTACAAAAAAGCAAGTCGATAGAGAAGCTATAGGGCATAAACTACTTCTGCTTCCTTCTTGACTTCCTATTAGTTCTAAGTAAATCCCCCCTGAGCTACTGGGAACCAAATCTGAACTAGGAGAGCAAGGAGAACTACTTACTTGGTGGACGTCAGGCAAATCTGGGGCATCAAGAACTCTTGGTGGATCAGCTACATGTGGACTTTCCTCACCGATTACCATTTGGGGGGCTGCTTGATGCTCTACTTGGCATGGCTGCTGACTCTCTAGTGCTTGCTGAGGGACTGCCAAATCTGAGTTGGGTTCGGTTAGAGGCTCCTCACTGGGGAAGTTCAGCAATCTTGAGGATTCCAAGGTGGAGGACTGCTGCTGGTGGCTCTGGGATATAGGCTCCCTCTCCTTCAACAATTCTTGCTGCAACCCTATTTCAAATTTCCTCCCAATAGGTGCCCATTCCTGCTTAGGAGCGTGAGGATCTAGTTTCCATTCATATTTTATGTGTATTTCCTTGTAAATGATCTGCCCTTCTTCATCATAAGTAGCCAGCTGAAAGGAAGTGGGCCAATTCTTATGCAGAGCCAAATCCACACACACATGAGCATACACAATTCTTGTCATCTTCGATGCAGGAGTGTCCATGAGTAAGGGGACACTAACAGGACTTGCTATTCTCCCTAAATCTTCAGTAGTCCAATATTCAATATGCACATTATAAAACCTTGTCCAAACTGGAGTTGACCTAACTACTTCCTACTCTCCTCCATTCAAGCACCATTTTGTCATAAACAGAGGTTTTCCTCTAATGTGTCATGATCCTTTCTCCAGAACCTCATTCATACCATACTCAGAATCAAATTTAAATAGGAAGTTGTTGGAACAGGTAATTAAGATTTCCTTAAGGCCAAATGCAGACCATGACCGAGCTAGTGCTCTCTGTACTAAAGGGAAGGTCGAGCGCTTACCAAGAAAGAATCCAATGAGGGTGGTTTTCAATTGAGCCGCACCTTGCTTAACCACTTCTGGAGAAGGTGTTATATAGATCTGGTTCTCCTTTAGCTCCAGAGGGTAGTAGGTCAGGGATTTATCCATTGAAGTCACATCCAGACCTACTGAAACAACCGCTTTCTAGGTTTTGAGGTTGCCTTAAGGAGTCTCCATCGAGGGTAATGCTGGGACTAGGGCTAGGCTCGGGACAGGATGAGAGGGAGGTCGGTGGGGATCCTGAATGGTTGTAGGGGAAGGTGGGATCGAAGAAGCTAGAAGATTTAGGTGATGGTTCTGGTCTCGATTAGGGTTTGGAGAAGGGGGAGCTTTAGGGCTAAGACGTAAGGAGAAAGTAAAAGGGTGGAGAGGAGGACGACTGAGAGTAGTCGGAGCAATAGAATGGGACGACAAAGCCATGGGGAGGGAGGGCTAGGGCGCAGAAGCTCACCGAAGCAGGAGTCTCAGATAATCGCACTCGCACTCGCACATTATATTTAATTTTAACTATAATGATGATTAATTAATTTAAAAATATAATGTATTATATTATAATTATTTCACATATTAGTATAATTACAAAAAAATATAAACATGATAATAAAACCAAACACGTTTTTGTTTTCAGTTTTTTATTAGAAATCTCAACCAAACAAGTTTTTGTTTCCAGTTTTTATATTACAGATCTCAACCAAACAGGTTTTCGTTTTGATAGGAAAAAAACAAAAACCAAAAACAGAAAACAGAAAACAGAAACCAAAAACAACAATAGAAAAATAAAAGTGAAACCAAATGATCCATTAATAAATAAGATAAGGTTTTGGACCTTTAAGATTTTTTAAAGGAGTTTGGATGGAAGATTCTCTTAGCAGGATATGAATAATGTAACCTTAAAGTTTCTTAAATAAAATTTTTTAAATTCAGCATATTACCCCTTTCACTTCGACAGATACTCTTATATATCAATCCTAATCTAGTTAAAGGTGTCTTTTAGAGAAGAACATCTATGCAATATCTTTCTTTTTATTTTAATTATCTTCTTATCAATTAAATTTCTTGTTAACAACTGTGTATTTTTATGATATCCATGAAAAATTTGAGAGGATAAAGGGATTAATGAGAAAGACTTATTACGGGAAGAAGAAGAAAAAGGTGATCCACAAAGACGAAGTCAACATTATCAACCGTATTTTCCTTACAATAACGTATGAAGAAGAAATTATGTAATGAAGGGCCTGAGGGAGATGCTTAAGAAGCAAAATAGGAAGTTCTAGGAAGAAGACTTTAAGCTTGAAATTATTCTTCAATATCATTAGTCTAAGTCATTTAAGAATTAGAAATAGGACAATTTGAACAATGTTATATAATCACAAAGTTCGAGGCTTGTAGAAAAGTCAAATAAAAGAAATACTTAGATTTATCATTTTTTATCAAGTTATTATTGATGCTTCTATTGAGCCTAAACCAACTCAAACTAAGGAGCCTAATAAGTTTTACTCTATTGATTGAGAAATTAAGTCCATGGCCTCATAGATCGGGATCTCTCACATTTGCTAATGTCAACCTTATTCCGTCTAGAGGCCCCCTCATCTTTGTCTAATTCATTTGCTTCTTATCCCTTATATTTTTAAACTAATTTTTGCATGTAAAAGTGTAGTTGTAAGACTGATTAGGTGCACTTAGCTTTTTTTGTGCTTTTTTGTAGACTTTCGCTTTAATTATGATGATTTTTTCTCATGTTTTACTTTATTAATTATTCTTCAAGTAATTTTGACAAACTAGTACATTCTAACTCCTTTGGATCTTATATCCTTGAACAAATTGAAACAAACTTAGTAGGTTTGTAAAGCCTAGTTCTTTTGCTTTAACAAATGTCTTCGATTTCTATGGATGAACTTCACATTCATATAGGGTATCACTCTATCCTATCTTATTAATTTTAAAAATAACTCAAATGAATTTTACAGGCTTGTGAAGTCATATTAAATATAACCCTATTAAATTTTAGGATTTGGTTTAAATGAAATTGAAAGACTTATGAAGTCACACGCAGCCTAGCCTTGTAATCTTCTAAAATTTAAATTATGTATCATGGGGTTTTGTTTAGCTAGTTGATTTAATTTTACAGTTAAAATTTAAGGAAACTTCTCCTCAACCTAATGCTTTTCATCTTAGTGATTTTTATTTTAGAGTCATAGAATTTAGGAAACTTTTTATGGTCCTAAGACTTTTATGTCTATAAGTTTAGTTTTCAACTAGGGAGGTAATGGGACTTCTCACGTAGTTGAGGCTTTTCAACCTAAACATTTTTTATTTTGTGTGAGGGGACTAAAGAGACTTCTTCTAGACTTGCGGCTTTTTAGCATGTAGGTTCTCATTTTATATAAGGGATTTAAGGAGAGTTTTCCTACATTTGAGGCCTTTACACCTACAAGTTTTTATATTATGTTAGAGAATTAAAGAGACTTCTCTTGGATTTAAAACTTTCCAGCCTAAATGTTTTTGTTATGTTCTAGGGAATTAAGGAGACTTTTTATAGGCTTAAGACTTTTTAACCTATAGATCTTTTATTTTATATTAGGGAGTTAAGGAGACTTCTCATAAATTTGAGGCTTTTTCATTTGCATGTTTTTGTTTAATGCAAAGCAGCCAAGGAGAATTCTCTTAAACCTAAGGCCTTTTATCTTGTTTGTTTTATGTCAGGAAGCTAAGGAGTCTTCTCCTAAATTTGAGACCAGTTTAAGTTTTTATTTTACAAGCTTAATAAACTTAAATCAAATCAGCATTTTATTGAAAGCTAAATATTATAAATAGAGTATATAAGATAAATGCTAATTAGATTGTGTTTTAGTAAGATTTTAGGAGTATTTGACTTATGTTTGGATTATTTTTATAAGATTCGGTACTTAAGATGGCCTATATTTGTTTACAAGCCTTGTTTTAGCTCTTAATGAAGAAAGAATAAATTCAGGCAAGTTAATGCTCAATTTGAAAAGTTTAATTAAGAGTAATTTTAGATGAATATGGATTGAACATGAACCCATATTTAAAACACAGGTCAAACATGAAACCATGTTCACTCCTATGTAGGTTACCGGTCCATTTGACCATTTTTCTTCTTAACTTTGTTAACAAAAAATGTAACCTTTTTTTTATTCTCATTATTTTTATTTATTAGGCTACTCACATTTCACGTAACATCCTATTGATCTAGATACACTTGGACCCTAATATACAACTCCTTAAAGCTTTTTTGGCATATAATTCCTCAAAGATTGATTGATAATTTAGGTTACCTCAAAGCTAAAGCACTATAGGTAATCCATTAGGCTTTCTTATAAGCCTTTGGGTTGCAAATATCAAGTAAGTGAAGTCTCTTAGTTTACATATATTACTAGAAAATTGAGATAAGCATATAATAGTAATTGTTAATTATCATTATTAATGCATGAGATAACGTATGGAACCATAAGTAGTTTATGTTAGTTAAAATGGAAGAACAAGCCTTGCATTTAGTGGAGTCAGAAATGTCATATAGATGTATGAGTTACTTATATATGTGTATATGATCAATATTGTTATGTATATAATTATAGGTGTCCATAGTTAACATTTTAAACCTACTTGGCAATTTTTCTATTAGGACATTAGGGGTTAAAGCGATGCCACTTATTAAACTTGCCCCTATATGTCATGTTTCAATGACATTAACTATATGGGTGTTGATGGGACTTCTAGTGATGGATGCATATTTGCTATCTTTCTTCTTTCATTTGGTTAGGTTTTGTTATAACATCTCAATTATAACAGTTTTCCTTGGATTATTCATGAGCTTGGGTAGTTTTAGATGTTGGCAAATGTGTCACTTCTTTGGGGATTCATTATTCTTTCTTTGAATAATATCTTAGCTAGTTAAAAAATTTTTAAAGTAGGAATGTTCAAAAATTTTAAAATCCCCCACATATGACATAAATGATTTAGATTGAAACTGAGGTAATCATATTGGATTGCTTCTTACATTTGCGAGCTTGCGAAAACAAATAGTTAGATTATTGAGATTGTTTTTGTCATAAACACTTTGATGCTTAATTCAGCAAAAGCAAAGGGAGCTAGTGTGTAAATAAAATTCTTAAATAAATATGTAATAAAAGATGTGCCCTCTTACCTTCAGGTATCTCCCTTTAATAGGCAGTCTTTAAAAAAATAGAGTTAGACTTTAACTATCCTTGTAGAATTTGGACATAACTCAACTAAAAAACTTGATTGGTCTTTAATTATGATTTTATTTCTACATATACATAAGCCATATCTTAATTGATCTTTTTTTTCAAATAAATTGGATTTTATCTGCTAAAGATCATTGAAGCTCATTAATGGGCATGTCCTGATCATACAAGCAGGCAGGGAGCTCACAAGCTTGAAAAAAGAAGATGAGTTGCACTGAATCAATCAAGCTCATACCATATACCTATTAAAGGTGTATCAAGTTGGTAAAAGAAAAGAGAATTCTTTCTTATTAACAAGGATATTCCCTTTAGACGTCTAATTGAATTCACCTGGATATTAATAGAAAGGGATATACTTAACGCTTATCCCTTATCCTTAAAAATTATTTAAGTTTTCTTAAGGATAATGATCAATATAATATATATTTAATTCACATTATTTTGAGTATAATTCATATCATATGTTTTTAATTATTTTTATCATAATTTAGTGTTTATTTATATTGTAGGATTTTAATTATCTGGTACCCTTAAGAACTTCAATTTAAAGCATGCATGGAAGTAGGTTAAAAATAGTCAATCCACCTTTTAAACCACTTTAACCTATTTCATCAACCAAGGAACATAAATATAATGTTAAATTAGTTGGAAGAAGGAGGTCATATTAGAAGCGAAAAAGAGTTAAATTAGAAGAGGTATTTATTAAAAGTTATGGTATATCATACTTCTCGAGAAAAAAATTAACACCTACAATACTTTAATTTTGACAAGCCATGTATGGTTAAAAGTGTTAGAGAGATTGTCCATTTAGTCTAAATTTCATTGAATTATAACACTGAAAGCAATATACTCACTAGAAGTAGGTTACCGCTACATGAAGACTTAATGGTACATGTAGCCTATGTATGCCCTTGTAGATTTTCGAATGTTGTCGAACTAAAACACGAATTTTTTTCCATTTTCTAGATTCTTATTTATATCATTAACTCTTATTTTTAGAGTACTTTAGTTATTATTTCATTTATTTAATTTGTTTTTGACCTTTGACCTTTGACCTTTGACCATTATTTGTTTCAATTCTATCACGAATAATTTTCTTGTCACTCTTGTAAAATCTCAATAACATAATATTTTATAATAAGTTTATGGTTATTAAGTTGAAATATCATATGAGTGGCCAAATTTCTTGTTATGAATTAAGAGAATCCTTAATGCTTTAGTTGTTGACTTAATTTAACTTTTGATGATTGTGCACATAAAATCATAATTTTGGTGAATTAACTATGAATTTTGGACATAAATGAATGACTAGATATCATGCTACAGCAATAATAATATCTTAGTAGAAGTCCTGCAGAGACATAGGATTTGGAGAGATTCAGAAGTATGCAACCTTACTCCTAATTAGTATAGAGGTTATTTTTAATATACCAGCATGAAAAAAAAGAAAAATAGTTTTTGAGAAATGCTTGTAAAAACTAAAAAAATATATAAATATAAAATAAAATAAAAGATACATACTAAAAATAATAAGTAATCATAATAATAAACATAAATAAATATAAATACATATGTACAAATAAAAATAATAAAATAAAGATAAATAAAGTAAAGAATCAAATAAAAGATAGAAATAGAGATAGAAATAAAGAATGATAAAAATGATAAAAATAAAAATAAATAAATAAATATAAATTAAATTTAAAATGATTAACACAATAAATAATATAATAAATATAAAATAAGGTAAATAATAAAAATAAAAGTTAAATTAAGTAAATAAATACTTAAACAACAAAAAAGACAAATTAATAAAACCCACAAGAGAAACTTTTTTTTAATTTGTGGGCTTTTTTTAATTTGTCTTTTTTGTTGTTTTAGTATTTATTTATAAATTTAAAAATAATTTATAAAAAATGTTTAGGTTAAGCTAGGAAACATTTAGATTAAATAACTAAAGAGAAAGTTTCTACAAGATATCACACTATTTATGTTTAATATGAACCTATATGACTTAAACAAATTAAATAAATATTTTTTGCGCTAATTTAGGTGCGTATGACCATCATGATTTAACTTTGACTGTTGATTTCTCATTTTTGATAAATAATTGAATTCATTAAAATACCACTAGAGATTTAACTACTTGATTAAAAGGTTATTCAAATTGAAAAAGAAAATTGGAATTATGTCACCTATCTGAATCATCAAATGAAACTTGTCTCAGGACTCCAGCAAGGTACTCTTCTCATATGGTATTTAGGGGTTCCACTCATAATAGGTCGGTTATCTCGAAGGGATTGTCTTCCTCTTTTAGACAAAATAGAAAATGGGATCAACAGATGGACTCATAACAGTCTTTCTGATGCTGGTAGAATCCAACTGGTAATTTCAGTCCTTTCTTCTTTCCAAGTATACTGGTCTACCCATTTCATACTTCTTTCTTCCATCCTTAAGGATATAGAGACCAAGCTTAGGAATTTTTTTATGGCTCGGAAGGTTGATTCGAATTCTCATGCTAAGGTTAAGCGGAGTGAAATTAGTATACCGAAAAAAGAGGGAGGTTTAAGAGTAAAACATTTGACTACATGAAATCATGTCCTGTTAGGGAAACGAATCTAGAATCTGTTTGAAGATAGGGAGGCCCTGTGAGTTAAGTGGGTGCATACTATCATACTGAGAAGGAAAAACTTTTGGAGTGCCTAACCTACTTAAGATAGTTCTTGGAGTTAGAGCAAAATTGTATATGTGAGGGACAAAATGGGGAACCAATTCAGTTTTAGGATTAGCAATGGTATATCTACTTTTTTATGGTAAGATCCCTGGCACCCGAGAGGAATCCTGAGGAACTTTTCTTCACCGAGAGAGATCGATGGCTCATAGATTCCAATGATAGCAAAAGTTTCTGAAGTTATCAACCATGATGAGTGGAGATGGCATGAGATTTCCATAGAATTCCTTAGGAACCTTGAAACACCTCAGTACCACCCAAATAGTTCCCAACCTGATTGTCTGGAATGGCTAGCTAGCCCCAAAGACAATATACTAATGATTCAGCCTATAAATTCTTGCGACCCCCTTTTACAAAAAGTTCCTTGGCACAAGCTAGTATGGTCTAAAACACAGTAGTCCTAGGTGCTTCTTTATCCAATGGCTTGCTTCCTTCAAAAGTTACAAACTCGGGAAAAACTTTCCTACCTCCAAACTCCTAACCACTGTTCCTTGTGTATGTTGGCTAATGAAACCATTGCCCACTTGTTTTTTGAATGTACATTCTCTAAATCCATTTGGGACCGATGCCTCTCACACTTTCATTTACAACACCCTAATTAGCCAAACCTTTATGCTATTCTCACTTGGTTTAATACCGCTTCCAAACCCAGGAATTCAGACATTAATAATTTCTCAATCCTTCTATCTACTATTGTTTACCATATTTGGGTTGAAAGCAATGCAAGAACTTTCAAAGATGAAGCCAAGGATGTTGGGAGTATGTATCTCAGAGTAATCTCCCAAGTTAGGGAACTTCTAAGCTCAAACACTGAGAGGAGGTAATTAAATATGTGTCTATTTCACTAACATTTTTTTCTGCAGGTTTGATAGCTCAAGAATATCATTTGGCTCAATAGCATGTGTGTCTCCATTCGAAGATCAGATAGGGGTTAGTTGGCAATCCAACTTTCCTTCAGTCTTCACAGCAACAAAGAGGACAGGTTCAGGAAATGTCTTGATTACAATCAGAAATATGGAATTAGAAGGACTTGGTCTTATTCGGCACAACAAAGCAAAGCTGAATGCAAGGAAATTATACCACCTTCCACATGTGGCAAACCATCACCTACGGGGGGATTCCAGGTTGCACAAGAGACATCATCAACCATTGCTTCTTGTTTCCTCACGATAAATAGACGAATAGGTACTAATCCCATCTTGGCAAGGGAAGTTGAAGTTCAACTATTGAACTTTGTTTTTTATATGATTGTGTTGCATTAACTGGGCTTGATGATTTATGATTGTTTGAGGTTAACATTTGTCTGGTCAATTGTGGTAATTCTGAGCAGATTTGGTTAGAGAATTGGAGAGTTGATTTGTTTTGGGTGTGAGGGTGAGCTGTAAGGTAGTGAAGGACATTTCAAAGATGTATTTCACTGGTTCCCTTGTGAAGCCAAAGGCCGTGTTCAACTCTCTACTGCTAAGGATAGTGAGTTAGCTAACAACAGAGTTACCAGTTAGTGTCTTAAGAGACTCTGCTTGAGTCGACTCCAACATCGTACATAACTATTATATTTATGTCAATTCTTCTGACTTAACAAAAAAAAAGCCATATAGTTAATAATGAACCTAAAGTTTGTAGTTACTTAATTCTCATTTGTTAAGTTTTCTACAAAATTATTATCATCTTGTTTTATTTATTTTGCATATTTTAATATTAATTTACTTTAACTTAATTCACTCTTTATTTTAATCATCTTGAGAAAGT
>JANVCL010400857.1:0-12944 GCA_026546855.1 Erythroxylum incrassatum
CTTCTGTCTGAGTTTTATAACGCTTCCGTCTTATTTTTTCTTCAGTCTGATTTCCGCTTCAGTCTAATTTCTGCTTCCATCTGATTTCCAATTCTGTCTAATTTCTGCTTCAGTCTGATTTTCCGTATCGTCTGAATTTTTGCTTCAGTCTTATTTTCACTTCAGTTCGATTTCTGCTTCCATATGATTTTCGCTTCTGTCTGATTTCTGCTTCCATCTGATTTTCGCTTCAGTTTGATTTTCTTTTATCTTCTGAATTCTTCTGTCTAATTTTTGTAAAGGTTTATTACATCCGCTTTTCATTTATCTGTTTCTTTGTTTGTCATCAAAATTATTTGACTTGTAAAGTCATTTTTGACTTAACAAAAATTTCCAGCGGGGGAATTGAAGTTGATAGGGCATAAAATTTCCAGCAAAGTTACCACCTCCTACAAATGTGAAAGGAGTTCGCTCATTCTTGGGATATGCCGGGTTCTACAGAAGATTTATTCAAGATTTTTCCATAATTGCTCGACCCTTAACTAATTTACTTATGAAAGATTTTCCATTTGATTTAATGTTGAGTGTATATAGGCTTTTGGCACTCTTAAGACAACTCTCACAACAGCATTAGTGTTGGTAGCCCCCGATTGGTCATTACCACTCGAGGTGTTATGTGATGCAAGCGATTATGCTTAGGATATGTACTAGGATAGTAGAAGGATAGGAAACCACACACATTCTACTATGCAAGAAAAACATTATCAGGAGCTCAATTAAATTACACAACAACTGAGAAGGAGCTTTTAGCAGTGGTTTTTGCATGCTAGAAATTTAGGTTATACCTACTTGGAGCAAAAACATAATCTTTTCAGATCATGTAGTACTGAGATATTTGTTTAATAATAAAGATGCAAAGCCAAGATTAATTCGTTGGGTGTTGTTATTACAAGAATTCGACATTGAAATTAAAGATAAAAAGGGAGCTGAAAATGTGGTGGCAGATCACTTATCTCGAATCGAACAAGAGAATATTATATACGATCAACTAATTCGAGAAGAATTTCCAGATGAGAAAATTTTTCTTATTCAGTAGTTGGAAACCCCATGGTATGCCAACATAGTCAATTATGTGGTAAGCGGTATCATTCCTTTCGATTTGTCTTATCAACAATGGCAGAAGTTCTTAGCAGATGTTAAGCGTTACCATTAGGAAGTTCTAATCAGTGATGGTGCTTCTCATTTTTATAACACCAAGCTCGAACTTTTGCTTAAACAATATAGTGTGCAACATAGGACGACAACACCCTATCATCCACAAAAAAGTGGGCAAGTGGAAGTGATCAATAGGGAGTTAAAACAGATTCTGGATAAAACGGTGAACAGAGCAAGGAGAGATTGGGCTATGAAGCTTGACGATGCTTTATGGGCATATCAGATATTTCTCAATACACCTATTGGAACAACTCCTTATAGACTTGTTTATAGTAAGGCATGTCATTTGCATGTGGAACTTGAACACAAAGCGTACTGGGCTATCAAAACTCTTAATATGGATGGCAAAGTGGCGGGGACTAAAAGATTGCTGCAATTGCAAGAGTTGGAGAAGTTATGTTTCATAGCTTATGAGAATGCCAAGTTATTCAAAGAGCGAACTAAGAGAAGGCACGACCAACATATTAAAGATAAGCATTTCAAAGAAGGAGATTTTGTTTTGCTATATAACTCTCGGTTAAGGTTATTTCGAGGCAAGCTGAGCTCAAAATGGAGTGGGTCGTTCAAAGTCATCACAGTTTATGGGAATGGAGCTTTAGAACTTGACAATGCATGCGGAGAGAAGTTCAAGGTGAATGGGCAAAGATGTAAGCCTTATCTTGGAGGTCTTATTTATAGACCCAAGGAGGTAATGACTTTTCAATTTAACCCTTGAAAGATAGGCTTCGGTCATACTAAAAGACCTTAAAATTAGCATGTGTGTGTGGTAGGAAGAAATAAAATACAAAATGTTTGTTTGTTTGTTTGTTTGTTTAAAAAGTTGTTTTGTTGGAAAACCCAAAAGGTGCAACCACAACTGTGTATTAATTCATGGATGCATCGGTTGTGATCGCAAGTTTCTAAGTTGTGATCCCGATAGAGAAGGACTTGTGAATACCATTCGGGTGCGATTGCATGTTTTTAAATTGCGATCGCAAATTATTAGGGTACGATCGCAACCGTGGCACTATGTTGCAGGAATAACTAAGGTGCGATCGCAAGACACTAGGTTGTGATTGCAAGCCGATCGCACTACATGAGGTCACGTTTAAAATTCAAATCCTTTCTCGGTTTCCAACATAAATTTATGAGTCTTCAACTACTTGCACGTCTCCTTTACCTATTTAAACGTGTTTTGGAGGAGTTTCCTTGTGCTATTCTCATCTTTAAACCCTAGTTTCAAAAGTTTTGTTGTCAAGGAAAGCAAGAAAACGATTCCCTTCAACATATCCTTCAACCAAATCAACTATTGAGGAGGATGTCAAGAGGAAGGATGGTAATAACAAATTCTAAAGGGAATGGAAAGCTAGTGAGATAGTTGATGCCGGATCTCTAGGCGTAATACTCGCTCCTTTTCCAATCTTTTCACATGAGGAAGGAAAGAATTATCAAAAGGTGAAAGAGAAAAGAATTATTGTTCCAAGGTACTTTGATTGGGAGATGGTGACGCAGCTAGGTGTGAAAGGTAATCTTTTAGCTATGATCGAGCGATTGGGATGGTTGCGGTAGATTATGGCGAATGGAAGATTTATGAAGAGCTGAAACATGAATGTTATACCACTTTGGTAGTGGAAGGGATGAAGTTCACAAAATTGAAGTTTAGGCTGTGCGGACAAGAGTGGGAGATGGATGTTTCAATGTTGGAAAATTTATTTGGGCTACCACAATTGAGATCGATTAACCCAGCTGGTGAATTTTGCCCGGGGGATTTCTAGAGAACAATTATGGAGGGGTCATCAGCATATTTAGTTCATAAAGCCCCAAACTTGCTCATTCGGGATCCCTCGTTGATCCTTCTTCACAAATTCATGGCGGTATCCATTTTTACTAGTGTGGAGAGTAATAAGGTATCATGTCAGGAGTTATATGCTTTGTGGTGTGTTTCTAACAACACTATATTGCGCCTCCTTCCACCTGTTGAAAAGATTTGTGCAAATGGCACGATCTTCAAGCGCTACGCTGGGATTGGGATACATATTGATAGCACTAGCTCGATTAGTGGATCTCGACTTCATAACAATGAAATATGTTGTGACAGAAGTTTTCGACCAAAGGTACTTGCATGTTTGTGGCCTGATGAACTTTATGGCATGTAGTTTGCGGCCTTATAATGAGAAAGCAGTTGTTAAACATCTAGGAACAAGGGAGTCATCCTTTAGAAAAGAAGAAGAAGAAAGTAGCGACTCTCAACAATAAGAAACACAATCTACAATTCCTATTGCTGATGCTGCTACGGTTTTGGAGATGCCCAAATGTTGGGAAGCTGCTACTACCACCAATAGCAATAGGTTAACTGCAACTGAAAGAACAATGGCGGATATTCAAAAGCAACAGCTGTATCCTGTTCCTTAAAAGCGTTGCTGCATCAAATGTGAAGGTGCCATCACCTACACCATCATCACCAGGTTCTCCTGTTCCTTAAAAGCTCTAGTAAATGTTTTTTTAATGTAATTGTCCATTAGTGGTGTGTATGTGATATTTATTGTTTTATTTTCTTTTTCTGACTTAAGTAGTAACTTGCCAAGAATCTTGAAAGTAGCTTGACAGATTGTTAACTTCATACATACCCTTTTAGTCATTAAAAATTTAGAAAATGCTACTAATGATCATTTGAGTATAGTGCACATACTGGAACAATTTTGGTACTTTTATAGAATTATTTTTATTAAGTTTTTGCTTAATAATTATAACTATTGTTGTTTACTTGAAGTTTGAACTTGAGGATGAGACAAAATTGTTGAATGATCTGAAAAAAAAGTCCCTCCAAATTCTTGCTCCTCTATGCTGAGGGTGCCCGAAACTGGCCTTGGACACATGAGCAATTTTTGCTTCATAATTTGAGTATGCTATTTATTTGTATTTAATTGAAAAACTTTTCATCTTGAGCAATCTTCTTAAGTAGTGCTGGAAATAAGGTTTCTTCTTCCTCATTGCACAGTTCTAACAAGTTGATAATGTTACAAATATGTTCTACTAAGACTTGATTCTGATAATGACGTTATTGGTGCTATCTACTGCTCTTGTTAAGTCATTGCTTATGTTTATTTGCATTTTTGGTAATTAAGGGTTATTGGAGGTTTACAATCATGTCAAGATTGGTAAAATATTCTTTGGTATCAAGCTACCTGAGTCATTGCTGATGTTTATTTTCTTTTGCCATTTTGTGTGCTTGTGGACAAGCACAAGTATAGTGGTGAGTATTGATGTGAGTGTATTTACTTGTTGAGTGTTAATGTTTTTAGTTGTTTTTATGGTACTTTTCGTTCTTGTTTTAGTAGTTTAGTTTAGTTTTTAGGCAAGTTTGATGTTTTGTTAGGTGTGAAGAAACAAAAGAGCAAGATGATAAAAGTTGGTGAAAGAAATAAGAAAAAATGTATCTTATGCGATCGTGAGGGAGAATGATGCGATCGTGAGTTAGTAAGGTGTGATCGCACTCAGGAATTTTGACCATAAGATAGGCTATTCACATACGGGTGCGATTGTAAGTGTCATGGTGCGATCGTAATACGCAACTTCATTAAAAGAAAACGGTTAAAAGAAGTCTTCAATGTGTGAGAACGTGGGGGGAGCTGTTACAATTCAATGGAGGTGGACAATCATGAGGGAACGCAAAAAGTTAATAAAAAAGGAAGAGAGGTGAGAAGGAAAAGAGGGGGTAACGAAGTAGTAGGAACAAGATAGAGGAATAGGAGCTCTTTGAAGTTTGTAATTCAGGGCATATGAACATTTGTTTCTTTTTCAATTTATTTTCAGTTTATTTATGATGTGTGTTTTCTAGTTTCCTTATTCAAAGATTGTTTCACCCTATATGGTGAATCTGGTTTCCTAAACTTCTGCTATGTATGTTTACTATTCTTATAAATAGTTATTATTAGATCATAATGAGAGTTGAGTTCTTCTAAAAAAATCATACAAACATAATTGGCTTGCTAAGAGATTGGTGTTTAAGTTTTATGGGAGGCCAAAGAGGGTAGAAAATAATCATCATTTTTGTGCATCTTGTGTAAGACATAAGAAAAAGAAAGGTTCTTTCATAAGACTATGTATTTATGTGAGGAGGAAAATAAAATATGAGATATTGTGTAATGCAATATTATTTCGTCTATAGCTACCTTTAGTATAATGATTTACCTTCAATAGTTTCAATTGGATAAATTAGTAAGGTTTCATATTAGATATGAAATGCTAAATATTTCAGAGAGTCAAATTTAGTGATTCAAGCATGTGATGCTTGCTTAAAGCATACGTTATACATTAAGTTTAGAGCTAAAATGGATAATAAAAGGTTATGAGTTATCCAAATGGTTGGATATAATATTACAGACCTATTGAGCAAAATTGTTTGATTCAATGTATACTTATAAGAAAATGACTCTCTTAAGATAAGTATTAGGACTAAGATGAGAATTGAAAAGTTCAAATCTCATGATAATACGTCCAATTGAAACTATTGCCTTTATAGTTCAAAGGTTACGAGACATTGAAAGATTCACTTTCATGATTAATTCAAAGAGTTTGTTTTAAAGATGAATGTGAATTTATCATGTCTACAAGAAGGTTAGTGGGAGTATAGTTTTCCTCTTTAGTTTGAGTATATAGAGACATATTGCTCACTAAGAACAATAATTATAATTTTCAAATTGTTGAAAACATAGTTGTTCAAGAGCAACTCTTGTTGGATAGGAAAAGGTAACAACTCTTTGGGAATTCGATCTATAAAGATAGAATGGATGTTGTTCACCTATTCTAAGTCCAAGTTTATAGATAATATACTAAAGATGTTTAGTATTTGAAATATCAAATATTTGAGACGTAATAAAGATATCCATTACTCTATGCATGAGTTGATATTTGAATTAAAGGAGATAAAGATGTTTACTTTACAAGTAAATCGCGATTCAGTGTTACTTACTTAGAACAATATCATTTATGATTGGAAAGGTTCTAATGTAACAATCTTTGTTAATTAAGCCATAATAGATTTTTCATTTAGTGGAAATGATTAATTAAATCAATATGTTCTTTAGTGAAGTTGATATAGTTCTTTGCTTTGTTCAAAACAGTGATGTGCTATAGAACATTTAAGCCATTGGGCATGAAAAGGAAGTTAAGGTCTCATCAATGATTCAAGTATGTAATTAGGCAATTTTTCTTAATTATGATGATAATTAAGATGAAAGTTGTATGATTTAAGTGAGTGCTCACTCTCGAGAATCTTGTAGAATTCCGTCGTTAAGCCAGCAGTAGCATAATCGTCATATGATGATATGGTATGAGATACTTAAATGATTGACTTAGTGCAAGTAGGAGATTATTGATTTACACCTTATAACCAATTAGTTTGGTTATAGTTTAGTGACAATTATTTAAAGACATTATTTATTTTTTACATATTTAGATGTGTATAATAAAGTTCATGAGATAATTATACATTGCAATTGAAATTATAATGAGATTATAATTATGAGATTCATTTTGCATTTATGTATTATCCCTAAATTGTTCCTAGTCGTTGTCCTTTTAGAACTGGACATTAATAGAATGTAAAAAAATTAACACAAGTTATGTTTTTCCTTATGAAAGAAGTAGTAGATCTTATAGGCTAAAATATGGAGATACTTAAACAAAATCTGGATGCTTGTTTGAGAACAAGTTCATTAAACAAACCCAATATGAGAAATCTATTTGAAATATTACTTGTATGTCTATGGAATTCTCTTTGTGATAATTCTGTAAGTGATCCTTTAACTTAAGGTCACCAAAGTTATCTTGTATAAGGATTGTTATATTTTGATATGACTTATAACCTATTTAATTATAGGTCTGTCAATCTGTAGTCATTGAAAGTGGTATGAACTATATGGAGGTCTTGATAAAGATATGATCCATCATGTTGGCCCCCGAATTTTTTTACTTATTAAGCACAATTGAAGATAATTATGAGGTTGATTAGATTAATTATTTTTGGAGTTAATTATTACGTTAAGGTTAGTAGGATTTTATTGCATGGATTAATGGAATTAAAGTGTTAAGGTTATAAGAATGTTGAAGGGTATTTTTGGCAAGACACTTTAGTATGAAAGACCATAAGCATATAAGGAAGGGAAAAATGGACTTTGCACACTCATTAAGGGAAGAGAAAATACAAAAACAAGGAGAGAGGAAGAGAGTTTCGGTGGAGATGAGAGAAAAGAAGAGAAAATAAGTTAGGTTTCGATTTTTCTTAGGCTTAAATAGAGATTTTGGAGTTTTTCAAGAAGAGAAAAAGGTATAGGAAGAGAAGAGCTTTGATTAGAGCCAAGAAACTCCTTATTTGGTGAAGAATCAAGGTAAGATTATTTCGAATCTTTTGGATTTTTGGAAGGATTTTAGCTCTTGGAGTTTAGAAAATGCTTGGGTTTAATGATTTCAATTGCATCATGAATGTTGCATTTATTGCTTCTTGAATGAATTGAGAAATTGCTACATGTTTGGTATATGAATTTTGTGAATGATTTATGAAATGAAAAATGGAAATGATTTTGAAAGGATATCAAGTTTTGAAAATGTGCCATTTTGGGCAATATGTTACATGATGTGAAATGCATGATTATGTGGGTTTGTGGCGGTCCCCTATGTTAAGTCAAGTGCATTTTAACAAAAGGCTTCTCTAGCCTGCCCGCTCGTGGCATGGAACTCCTTCATGGACTCTCCTAAGTTCACGACCACGCAAAACCATTATATGGAATTACGATAGTACGTTCTATTCACGGCTACATAGGACCCTTATGGGAAACGTGTAGTACGTTTTGTTTTGGATCCACTCAAACTATTCTGATGTGCTTATGTGCTTATGATATGTTAACAAGTTTGATGCATACATGATTCGCATTATTGTGATTTTGGTTGAGAATTTCAGAACTTTGCTTTTTATGAACTCAATGAGAATTTCCTATGACAAATGAACATTTCAAAGGTTTTGCTTATTTCTCCGTTATAAACTGCTACCCACAAGCCTTTAAGTACAACCCCTTTCCGTCCCATCCTTCGGTGAAGAGCATGAGAACGAGTAACCAAAAGTCAAGGCATCACTCCGATTATGCATACTTTTGTTTTTCTTAAGCTAGTTTTGTAAAACAAGACTTTAGTTTCATTTTGAGCAAATTATGGTTCATGTATCTTTTATATTTTGAGATTTTGAGATATTGATATATCGTGGCTTGAAATGCCCATTAAAGCTTTGTAAAACTCTTATCTTTTGATGCTAATGGAATATGATTGCGTTTCTGCTCATGACTCTCAAAGTTTGTACATTGCATTTTCAAGTTTTCATAGGGCTAAGAGATTGTGTTTTGACTTTTTGGGGGAAAAACTGTATTGATCTAGGCTAAATGTGGCAAAGTTGTCTTCTTGGAAAATGTAGTGTAGGACCTTGGCCTCTCGAGCCTCGTGCCCACCCGTTTGTAGATATTGTCTGCTTTGGGCTTCAGCCTCTAGGGCCTTACACCCTCACGGTTTTGTTTTTCCACAGGACTTCCCAGGAGGTATTTCTATGGCCCTAGTGCATTTAACTTCGGAGTTCTAATAGGATCTAGTGCATTAGGGCATGGAAAACGAGTCTACAGGGGGAAGGCATCCACACCCTTATAAAGGGTGCTTCGTTCTCCTTCCTAACTAATGTAGGATTTTACATGTAGCTTATCCTTTAGGCTTTCCAATGGTATAAAGTATGGAATTTTTGGATATCGGAGTTGAGAGATATGATTATTATAAGTGGTGATGTTGCATACGATGTATATACATAATAGCTATAGTATGGACGAGAATTTGTTGCATGCGGTGAGTCATTTGAGTTGAGAATTGGAAGTTTAATAAAACCAAATTGCTAACTGAACGTTTAAAGAGTGATATCGCCTTAGAAGAAGCTAATTTGGGAAGATTATGAGTGAATGTGATGTTAGAACAGTTGTAGGAACCATTGGAGAAGCTTTGGACAGTGTAGTTGGTGATTTGGAACTTTAGGTGATGTAACAAAGGCCCCTAGGAATCCCTTCGTCTGATTCAACTTTGACTGAATCCTTTCGTCTGATTCAACCTTAACTGAATCCCTCCATCTGATTCAGCTGCAACTTAATCCCTTTGTCTGATAAATCCTTTTGTCTAATTTAGCTTTGACTGAATCCCTCTGTTTGATTCAGCTTTGACTGAATCCCTTTATCTGATGAATCCCTGCGTCTGATTCAGCTTTGACTAAATCCCTTCATTAGATCCATCAACACTTTTGGAAATTCAAGATTTTGACCCTTTAAATGGAAAAATCTCTCTTTGAGGTTGTCATGAAAGTTGTAGATCTCGAAGTTCTCTTTGAAACCATCTTAGGACGATTTTAATCTGATGTCTTTAGAGAAAGTTATGCCAATTATCCCCAAATAGGTACAACAAGATTGAGAAAAAAATCATGTTTGATTCTTTTGGCCATAACTTCATCATCTGACCTTCAAATGAAGTGATTATTGAACCAGTAGATTCCTAACAAATTTTTCCATCTCTCCATAAAAATTGTAGCTTTTTATGTTGATTTGAAAAAGATTTATTGAAACTAAGTAAGGGTATCGGTTGGAAGAGTATGAATTGGACATTTTACTGAACATAATTCAATATGTTAAAGATATTTTGATTTGCAGAGCTTCAAATAAGATGATTCTTATTTATAAATAAACTAGAGACATGGAGCTACAAATGTTCTAAAGAAATCAAATTCTAATTCAATCTCTAAGACTATCAATTTCTGGATGGAAGTTGAGTATAGTGTATTGTTTTAGTTTAAGAGCAGTACGAAAATGTTTGGGCTATAACTTCCAAATTTCTAAACCAAATTGAATAATTATGGTATCATTAGACACTTAAGACAATAGGGAACATTTTTCTAGAAGAAAGTATTATCAAGGTTCTTCATCTTCCTTGTTAGAATGTTCATGGAAAATAGACACAAAGGTTTGAAAATTTAGAGAAATTATAAGAAGAAATGAGAGTTTGGATTATATGTGATCATGTAATGTTGGAATAACATTAGTGAATGAATGACTGATATCAAAGTACCAGGGTTATGAGCTTTGTTTAGGAATAAAGATATTCACATGATTGAAGTTGTGATTAAAAAAAAAGGAGTAAAGTGTATCAAGTTAAAGTGAATGACAATTTGATAATAGGAGCAACTAATGCTAGAAAAGAAATGATGAGTGATTGAATTATGAAATGAAAATGAGAATAAGTTATGAAGTTTCATAATATATCCATAGGATGCATGTTCGGATGTCATTTAGGACGTCAGGGACGTGTCTCGCGAGGGCAAGGTGCCCAACAACTTATGTATCGAAGAATGAAGATGAATCGATGATTGTTATAAGATTTCACTGAAATAACCCTTTAGGGTAATATGCTCACGTTTCATGAGTCCGATTGTTGGGCTCTGGAAGTGGGATCCAACAGTTATGGTATCAGATCAAGAATTGGACTCCGGATTCGAACCTAACAATGGTGATATCAGATCCCAGAATTAGGATCTTACATGGGCATTTTTGAATTATGTGTCAAGGTATATGCATTGTGAACATGTCTTAGCATGCAGAAGTGACTGATCCCTAGTCTGAGTTACATATGTATAAGTCACACGCATGAGTAATTATTAAGAATTTGAGCTGATAGAATTAATGAAAAGAATGACGATCTTTTAGAATATGAGAAAATCAAAGTTATGGATAAATAGAAATGAGAAATAGTATATGGGTAAATATGACAGATAATGATTCAACTTATTTATATTAGGGGATGCATTATTGAATATGACGTCAATATTGTACTGTGGTGATATATCCCCGAATTTGATATGAATGTAAATGTATTGTTCTGGATTGTTTGAGGAATATAAGGATATAAGTATAAATGATGAGATTAGAGTGTACAAGCAGAATGCAATGACAACATAACCTTGTTATGATCTTAAGAGGAGGAACTTGGAACTGAAGTGGTTGTTCGATTAACTCGACAAGAGTTATGCTCCACCGTAAGAAGATATTAGTGAAATGGAGATTAGAATTTTATAGTGATTATGCATCAATAATTCTGAATTGATTGAGGTTATACGTATGGAAGATGAAGAAAATGACAATAGGAAAATGAGACAGAAATGAGGAAATAGTAAAGGGGAAATGAAACAAACATAAATGACTTTTCATGAGATAAAAGAAATGATATGTAGTATGGAGAAAGTTAGAAACACGTATCAAATGGGAATTTATGTATGAATGAGATTAAGGAAAAGATGAAGAATTTAATGAGAATAGTTGATGCACTCAATATGGTAGTGGACTCATTATGAAACGATATAGCATTAGAAGAGGTAAATTCTAGAAACTGGAGTCAAATTGGTGTTAGTATGTTTGATAAAGAGAGAAATATTGTCTAGGACCAATGGAGATCAAATTGGTGAATTGTTAGAGATAATTCCTTGGACAAATTGGGATGATCTTGATGATACACACCTAAGCATATTCGACAGTAATTATATTTGCTACTTTATTGAGTTTTGGTAACTAGAATAATATGACCTTGTCAGAACGATAGAAATTGTTCTTCTTGAGGTATTAAGAATGGCTGATAATGTAATGATGATAACAATTGATTGATAAAGATTGCATGAACATTATAGATGATAGTAGCAAGAAATTTTCTTTCAAAGAAGACTTTCACTGAATTAGATTAAGCAGATCAGATAGTTTATATTAAGAATTATCAATGAAAGAACAAATCAGAAATGAATATGAAATGGTTCAAAAGTGAGTATTGGAGTCCTATTCCTGATAGAGACACAAAAATAAAATGTAAAATATGCTACTGAGAGTGTATTCATTATGTTTGATGTAAAGCATCCACAGCTCTTCGATGACTTAGTTAAAAATTTCGATGACGAAATTCTTATAAGAGGGGGAGAAATGTTGGCACCTAAAATTTATTTATTTATTAAGCACAATTTAAGTTAATTATGAGGTTGATTGGATTAATTATTTTTGGAGTTAGTTATTATGTCAAGGTTAGTAGGATTTTATTGCATGGATTAATGGAATTAAAGTGTTAAGGCTATAAGAATGTTCAAGGGTATTTTTGGCAAGATACTTTAGTATGAAAGACCATAAGCATATAAGGAAGGGCAAAATGGACTTTGCACACTCATTAAGGGCAAGATGGGAAGAAGAAAATGTGGTCTTGCATTTTACGAAGGGAAAAACGTGTATGAGAAGAAGGAAGAAGAGAAAATACGAAAACAAGGTGAGAGAAAGAGAGGAGAGTTCAGTTCTTTAAGAGAAAGGTAAGAAGATAGTTAGGGTTTCTTCATTTCTTAGTTTTCAAGAGGGAATTTGAGGTTGATCAATAAGAGAAAAAGAAAGAGGAAGAGAAGAGCTTTCATTTGAGCCAAACATCACGTCATTTGGAGAAGAGTTAAGGTAAGGGCATTTTTTATTTGTTGGATTTTTGGAAAGATTTTGGTTCATGGAGCTTAGAAAATCCATAGGTTTAAGTATTTTATGATCAATTTCATGCATAGGTTTCTTTGGGCCTTCTAATTCGAATTTATATTGAATGGGGATTTTTGCTAATGTTTAAGGGAGGTAAGAGGAGCAAGAAGAGAGACATCCTTTAGCAAGTTTTTAAGCAAGGAATTCAAGGTGGGTGTC